>JARLTB010000254.1:0-262500 GCA_030141615.1 Unio pictorum
CCCTAACCCTAACCCTAACCCTAACCCTAACCCTAACCCTAACCCTAACCCTAACCCTAACCCTAACCCTAACCCTAACCCTAACCCTAACCCTAACCCTAACCCTAACCCTAACCCTAACCCTAACCCTAACCCTAACCCTAACCCTAACCCTAACCCTAACCCTAACCCTAACCCTAACCCTAACCCTAACCCTAACCCTAACCCTAACCCTAACCCTAACCCTAACCCTAACCCTAACCCTAACCCTAACCCTAACCCTAACCCTAACCCTAACCCTAACCCTAACCCTAACCCTAACCCTAACCCTAACCCTAACCCTAACCCTAACCCTAACCCTAACCCTAACCCTAACCCTAACCCTAACCCTAACCCTAACCCTAACCCTAACCCTAACCCTAACCCTAACCCTAACCCTAACCCTAACCCTAACCCTAACCCTAACCCTAACCCTAACCCTAACCCTAACCCTAACCCTAACCCTAACCCTAACCCTAACCCTAACCCTAACCCTAACCCTAACCCTAACCCTAACCCTAACCCTAACCCTAACCCTAACCCTAACCCTAACCCTAACCCTAACCCTAACCCTAACCCTAACCCTAACCCTAACCCTAACCCTAACCCTAACCCTAACCCTAACCCTAACCCTAACCCTAACCCTAACCCTAACCCTAACCCTAACCCTAACCCTAACCCTAACCCTAACCCTAACCCTAACCCTAACCCTAACCCTAACCCTAACCCTAACCCTAACCCTAACCCTAACCCTAACCCTAACCCTAACCCTAACCCTAACCCTAACCCTAACCCTAACCCTAACCCTAACCCTAACCCTAACCCTAACCCTAACCCTAACCCTAACCCTAACCCTAACCCTAACCCTAACCCTAACCCTAACCCTAACCCTAACCCTAACCCTAACCCTAACCCTAACCCTAACCCTAACCCTAACCCTAACCCTAACCCTAACCCTAACCCTAACCCTAACCCTAACCCTAACCCTAACCCTAACCCTAACCCTAACCCTAACCCTAACCCTAACCCTAACCCTAACCCTAACCCTAACCCTAACCCTAACCCTAACCCTAACCCTAACCCTAACCCTAACCCTAACCCTAACCCTAACCCTAACCCTAACCCTAACCCTAACCCTAACCCTAACCCTAACCCTAACCCTAACCCTAACCCTAACCCTAACCCTAACCCTAACCCTAACCCTAACCCTAACCCTAACCCTAACCCTAACCCTAACCCTAACCCTAACCCTAACCCTAACCCTAACCCTAACCCTAACCCTAACCCTAACCCTAACCCTAACCCTAACCCTAACCCTAACCCTAACCCTAACCCTAACCCTAACCCTAACCCTAACCCTAACCCTAACCCTAACCCTAACCCTAACCCTAACCCTAACCCTAACCCTAACCCTAACCCTAACCCTAACCCTAACCCTAACCCTAACCCTAACCCTAACCCTAACCCTAACCCTAACCCTAACCCTAACCCTAACCCTAACCCTAACCCTAACCCTAACCCTAACCCTAACCCTAACCCTAACCCTAACCCTAACCCTAACCCTAACCCTAACCCTAACCCTAACCCTAACCCTAACCCTAACCCTAACCCTAACCCTAACCCTAACCCTAACCCTAACCCTAACCCTAACCCTAACCCTAACCCTAACCCTAACCCTAACCCTAACCCTAACCCTAACCCTAACCCTAACCCTAACCCTAACCCTAACCCTAACCCTAACCCTAACCCTAACCCTAACCCTAACCCTAACCCTAACCCTAACCCTAACCCTAACCCTAACCCTAACCCTAACCCTAACCCTAACCCTAACCCTAACCCTAACCCTAACCCTAACCCTAACCCTAACCCTAACCCTAACCCTAACCCTAACCCTAACCCTAACCCTAACCCTAACCCTAACCCTAACCCTAACCCTAACCCTAACCCTAACCCTAACCCTAACCCTAACCCTAACCCTAACCCTAACCCTAACCCTAACCCTAACCCTAACCCTAACCCTAACCCTAACCCTAACCCTAACCCTAACCCTAACCCTAACCCTAACCCTAACCCTAACCCTAACCCTAACCCTAACCCTAACCCTAACCCTAACCCTAACCCTAACCCTAACCCTAACCCTAACCCTAACCCTAACCCTAACCCTAACCCTAACCCTAACCCTAACCCTAACCCTAACCCTAACCCTAACCCTAACCCTAACCCTAACCCTAACCCTAACCCTAACCCTAACCCTAACCCTAACCCTAACCCTAACCCTAACCCTAACCCTAACCCTAACCCTAACCCTAACCCTAACCCTAACCCTAACCCTAACCCTAACCCTAACCCTAACCCTAACCCTAACCCTAACCCTAACCCTAACCCTAACCCTAACCCTAACCCTAACCCTAACCCTAACCCTAACCCTAACCCTAACCCTAACCCTAACCCTAACCCTAACCCTAACCCTAACCCTAACCCTAACCCTAACCCTAACCCTAACCCTAACCCTAACCCTAACCCTAACCCTAACCCTAACCCTAACCCTAACCCTAACCCTAACCCTAACCCTAACCCTAACCCTAACCCTAACCCTAACCCTAACCCTAACCCTAACCCTAACCCTAACCCTAACCCTAACCCTAACCCTAACCCTAACCCTAACCCTAACCCTAACCCTAACCCTAACCCTAACCCTAACCCTAACCCTAACCCTAACCCTAACCCTAACCCTAACCCTAACCCTAACCCTAACCCTAACCCTAACCCTAACCCTAACCCTAACCCTAACCCTAACCCTAACCCTAACCCTAACCCTAACCCTAACCCTAACCCTAACCCTAACCCTAACCCTAACCCTAACCCTAACCCTAACCCTAACCCTAACCCTAACCCTAACCCTAACCCTAACCCTAACCCTAACCCTAACCCTAACCCTAACCCTAACCCTAACCCTAACCCTAACCCTAACCCTAACCCTAACCCTAACCCTAACCCTAACCCTAACCCTAACCCTAACCCTAACCCTAACCCTAACCCTAACCCTAACCCTAACCCTAACCCTAACCCTAACCCTAACCCTAACCCTAACCCTAACCCTAACCCTAACCCTAACCCTAACCCTAACCCTAACCCTAACCCTAACCCTAACCCTAACCCTAACCCTAACCCTAACCCTAACCCTAACCCTAACCCTAACCCTAACCCTAACCCTAACCCTAACCCTAACCCTAACCCTAACCCTAACCCTAACCCTAACCCTAACCCTAACCCTAACCCTAACCCTAACCCTAACCCTAACCCTAACCCTAACCCTAACCCTAACCCTAACCCTAACCCTAACCCTAACCCTAACCCTAACCCTAACCCTAACCCTAACCCTAACCCTAACCCTAACCCTAACCCTAACCCTAACCCTAACCCTAACCCTAACCCTAACCCTAACCCTAACCCTAACCCTAACCCTAACCCTAACCCTAACCCTAACCCTAACCCTAACCCTAACCCTAACCCTAACCCTAACCCTAACCCTAACCCTAACCCTAACCCTAACCCTAACCCTAACCCTAACCCTAACCCTAACCCTAACCCTAACCCTAACCCTAACCCTAACCCTAACCCTAACCCTAACCCTAACCCTAACCCTAACCCTAACCCTAACCCTAACCCTAACCCTAACCCTAACCCTAACCCTAACCCTAACCCTAACCCTAACCCTAACCCTAACCCTAACCCTAACCCTAACCCTAACCCTAACCCTAACCCTAACCCTAACCCTAACCCTAACCCTAACCCTAACCCTAACCCTAACCCTAACCCTAACCCTAACCCTAACCCTAACCCTAACCCTAACCCTAACCCTAACCCTAACCCTAACCCTAACCCTAACCCTAACCCTAACCCTAACCCTAACCCTAACCCTAACCCTAACCCTAACCCTAACCCTAACCCTAACCCTAACCCTAACCCTAACCCTAACCCTAACCCTAACCCTAACCCTAACCCTAACCCTAACCCTAACCCTAACCCTAACCCTAACCCTAACCCTAACCCTAACCCTAACCCTAACCCTAACCCTAACCCTAACCCTAACCCTAACCCTAACCCTAACCCTAACCCTAACCCTAACCCTAACCCTAACCCTAACCCTAACCCTAACCCTAACCCTAACCCTAACCCTAACCCTAACCCTAACCCTAACCCTAACCCTAACCCTAACCCTAACCCTAACCCTAACCCTAACCCTAACCCTAACCCTAACCCTAACCCTAACCCTAACCCTAACCCTAACCCTAACCCTAACCCTAACCCTAACCCTAACCCTAACCCTAACCCTAACCCTAACCCTAACCCTAACCCTAACCCTAACCCTAACCCTAACCCTAACCCTAACCCTAACCCTAACCCTAACCCTAACCCTAACCCTAACCCTAACCCTAACCCTAACCCTAACCCTAACCCTAACCCTAACCCTAACCCTAACCCTAACCCTAACCCTAACCCTAACCCTAACCCTAACCCTAACCCTAACCCTAACCCTAACCCTAACCCTAACCCTAACCCTAACCCTAACCCTAACCCTAACCCTAACCCTAACCCTAACCCTAACCCTAACCCTAACCCTAACCCTAACCCTAACCCTAACCCTAACCCTAACCCTAACCCTAACCCTAACCCTAACCCTAACCCTAACCCTAACCCTAACCCTAACCCTAACCCTAACCCTAACCCTAACCCTAACCCTAACCCTAACCCTAACCCTAACCCTAACCCTAACCCTAACCCTAACCCTAACCCTAACCCTAACCCTAACCCTAACCCTAACCCTAACCCTAACCCTAACCCTAACCCTAACCCTAACCCTAACCCTAACCCTAACCCTAACCCTAACCCTAACCCTAACCCTAACCCTAACCCTAACCCTAACCCTAACCCTAACCCTAACCCTAACCCTAACCCTAACCCTAACCCTAACCCTAACCCTAACCCTAACCCTAACCCTAACCCTAACCCTAACCCTAACCCTAACCCTAACCCTAACCCTAACCCTAACCCTAACCCTAACCCTAACCCTAACCCTAACCCTAACCCTAACCCTAAACCCTAACCCTAACCCTAACCCTAACCCTAACCCTAACCCTAAACCCTAACCCTAACCCTAACCCTAACCCTAACCCTAACCCTAACCCTAACCCTAACCCTAACCCTAACCCTAACCCTAACCCTAACCCTAACCCTAACCCTAACCCTAACCCTAACCCTAACCCTAACCCTAACCCTAACCCTAACCCTAACCCTAACCCTAAACCCTAACCCTAACCCTAACCCTAACCCTAACCCTAACCCTAAACCCTAACCCTAACCCTAACCCTAACCCTAACCCTAACCCTAACCCTAACCCTAACCCTAACCCTAACCCTAACCCTAACCCTAACCCTAACCCTAACCCTAACCCTAACCCTAACCCTAACCCTAACCCTAACCAGACATATAACTAAAATGTTAGTCACGTTCCCAGTCTACAACCAGTTTACTCGTCTTTCCGTAAGCACTAGTGTATATTGTAGGTGACAGGATTGTTAGTTTACTTGCCTTTCCTTAAGCACTAGTGTATGTTGTAGGAGACATTATTGTTAGTTTACTCGTCTTTCCTTAAGCACTAGTGTATATTGTAGGTGACAGGATTGTTAGTTTACTTGTCTTTCCTTAAGCACTAGTGTATATTGTAGGTGACATTATTGTTAGTTTACTCGTCTTTCCTTAAGCACTAGTGTATATTGTAGGTGACATGATTGTCAGTTTACTCGTCTTTCCTTAAGCACTAGTGTATATTGTAGGTGACATGATTGTCAGTTTACTCGTCTTTCCTTAAGCACTAGTGTATATTGTAGGTGACATGATTGTCAGTTTACTCGTCTTTCCTTAAGCACTAGTGTATATTGTAGGTGACATGATTGTCAGTTTACTCGTCTTTCCTTAAGCACTAGTGTATGTTGTAGGTGACAGGATTGTTAGTTTACTCGTCTTTCCTTAAGCACTAGTGTATATTGTAGGTGACATGATTGTCAGTTTACTCGTCTTTCTTTAAGCACTAGTGTATATTGTAGGTGACATGATTGTCAGTTTACTCGTCTTTCTTTAAGCACTAGTGTATATTGTAGGTGACAGGATTGTTAGTTTACTCGTCTTTCTTTAAGCACTAGTTTATGTTGTAGGTGACGGAGGATTTTCAGTTCATTGGAAGGAGAAAGGATTACACTATCCAGAGAACAAAGACAGAACGTCCTCTGGAGACCTTCTTCGGGCATGGAGTCCTGAAATTGAATCGTTGCCTGACAATCCATTATACTTTGAGTTCACTGGAAGAACAATTAACCCCAAGAATTATACATGGCCGTAACACTATTTAATTCACGATGATCTGAGTGTTCAATTTGGATTTCAAAGTGAAATATTGTAAATAAATCAAACCTGTGGAATATCATCAAGACATGGAATGTTAGATTTACTATTCGATAAAAACTTACAAAAATGATTCTTTATATACTCCCTTAATGTATATTTCAACTATTTCATAATTTAATATATGACACGTGTTACAATAATTAAGTATGGCATTTCATGAGTGTTGCCTTATACAGACATTACAGGAAAAATATCAAATCTCGATTCCATTACATCTCGACGATTAGGAAACATTATAGACATATCGATTAAATTACATAATATTTCGATGATTGGGAAATATTATAGACATATCGCATATATTACACTATTTCGAGATTAGGAAATATTATAGATCTATCGATTACATTACATAACATTTCGAAGATAGGGACAAATTATAGACATATCGATTCAATTACATAATATTTCGAAGATTGGGAAAAATTATAGACATATTGTCTATGGTCACTATGCATTCATTGACTCGAATTAACTAACGATAACTAATTGCACCAGCAATAAAGGATTCTTTCTCGTTTATGGTATGAATAGATACAATTTCTCATAACGTTTAAAACAGACAATAGTACAAAGGTGACGCTGTTCGTTGTTTTCTTTTCTTTTCTTCTTCATGTTGCAAGGCCCATCATAAAGACAGTGAAAGGTGAATGGACTATCAATAGAATTATTCCATATTACCGGTAGTCTCTAAAACACAATGTAAGGTGAATGGACTATCAATAGAATTATTCCATATTGCCGGTAGTCTCTAAAACACAATGTAAGGTGAATGGACTATCAATAGAATTATTCCATATTGCCGGTAGTCTCTAAAACACAATGTAAGGTGAATGGACTATCAATAGAATTATTCCATATTGCCGGTAGCCTCTAAAATGTTTATCGAAACAAAGAAAAAAGCCTTATTTCTACATAACGTTTCCATTATAAGTTTCACTGACATTATACCAACGAATTCAATTTATACATTATCTTACAATAATATTCTTATCGAATTTGAAATAAATTATGGCCTTTGAAATTTGAATGGATGTGTAATTGAACATTTCCTAATATGTTCAACAACAAATCCAGCATTCTACCCTCTTTTCATTATTATTTATTTTATTGATATTCAAGTAGACTACTCAAATAGTCATTATTACTTTTTTTTAAAATTAATATTCAAGTAGACTATCTAAACAATCTTTATTCCTTTTTATTGTATTGATATTCAATCAGACTACCTAAATAGTCTTTATTCCCTTTTATTGTATTGATATTCAAGTAGACTACCTAAATAGTCTTTATTCGCTTTTATTGCATTGATATTCAAGTAGACTACCTAAATAGTCTTTATTCCCTTTTATTATATTGATATTCAATCAGACTACCTAAATAGTCTTTATTCCTTTTTTAAAATTAATATTCAAGTAGACTACCTAAACAATCTTTATTCCTTTCTATTATATTGATATTCATGTAGACTGCTTAAACAATATTTATTCATTTTTATTGTATTGATATTCAAATAGACTACCTAAATAGTCTGTAGTCCTTTTTATTGTATTGATATTCAAGTAGACTACCTAAATAGTCTGTAGTCTTTTTTATTGTATTGATATTCAAGTAGACTACCTACATAGTCTGTAGTCCTTTTTATTGTATTGATATTCAAGTAGACTACCTAAATAGTCTTCATTCCTTTTTATTGTATTGATATTTAAGTAGACTACCTAAATAGTCTTTATTCCTATTTGTTTATATTAATATTCAAGTAGATTACCTAAATAGTCTTTATTCCTGTTTTTTAAATTAATATTCAAGCAGACTACCGAAATTTTCTTTATCCTTACTTATTTATGTTGATTTGTTAGCTTTAAATAGGTATTGGATATCAGATGTCTTTATCTTCAAATTTATCTGTAAAAGTGTTCAGCATATATTCTTGCATGTAAATAAACATCGAAATGCAGAATATTATTGACCTTTTGTGTGGGGGTTCTTGTCATGCTTTTGACATTTCTTTTTTTATATATCCAAAGCCTAAAACATTCTTTTACGATTGTGGTTAACTTCGAGTAGTGAATGTATTCGAATTTTTAATATCTTTCTTTAACATGGCAAATACAAAACACCATAGCTAGAGAAGTGAAGCAAAATTCAGCATAGTTCCCACTCCACGTAAGTTAACTCCCTTTGCTACATGTACAACGCTCGACTTTGATATACATGTTGGAGAGAGAGAGAGAGAGAGAGAGAGAGAGAGAGAGAGAGACTTATATCGGATATTATATTTTATGGTTCAAAATATCTAACCATCAATCTCGAAAACTTTTTTAGGAGCGAAACACATGAAGTGACACAAGTTAGTAATCAAACCCAGACTAACGTTAAGTAAAGACTCGTAGATTTTTCTAAATGAACTGTGAGAAAAACCTGCGATCGCATGTGGAGATTAACTTAGAAACAATGCAAGTGGTAAAAATACAAATAGCTAGAGATTTTGTACTTACAAATATGCAGTAAATGACAACAGTAGCGTATTATGACCGACATCACGCTCTTCTAAGGTAAATACCTGCACCTCACTCTCGCCTTTCAATTCACGTTGAAGGTTGGAATGTTATACAATATATCGATACTTATAAATTACTCGGGTTTAGATTCCATGAAAATCTGATAGCAATAGGATCACACGAACAATAAGCACATGCTATTATTAATGTGAGGTTTTAATTCTTTAGTATCTTTCTGTAACAGAGATGGTTAGAAAGTAAACGAAATCAGCCCATGAACTAGAATTTTTGTAAGACCGAATGACAAATGCCCAATACTTATAAACAGAATTATGCGAAATGAATGATGTGGCTACTACAGTACAGTAAATGAAGAAATGTAGCCTTCTGCGACTTCTCTATACATTCAATTGTTTTTGGAATAAACGTCTGAAATAAAAGTGCAATAACCTTCATACTCCGTTGCTGAATATTTTTTTGTAAATAATCAAGAAGACACTAAGGACCTGATGGCGTATCACAGAGTCCTGCTTTAGGCTTGACATTATTTATCGTATATTTGAATGACATAGGCAACGACGTCTTGAATTCAACCCTAACTTTTGCTTATATTATCACACTTGTGTACTCATCAAATAATCGTGGAATATGCAGATACTTATCAATATCTCGGTTTTAGACTTCTTGAGGTTTCTAGTTTCCATAAAAATGCGATTCATTCCAATTCTGCCATGAAAGCTGTAGGATCAATTATGTATCAGCACATGCTATATAAACGTGTGTTCCAAGGATTGTTATCGTCGGGTTGGATGTGCGAGATAAGCACCCACTTTCCTTGGAAAAAACCCAATGGCATGAATCTGATAGAACCTCTAACAAACAAATCTAGCTCGATGCCTTCTGATGTGGCTCAGCTAAGACCAGCGGAACATGTTTAAACGGATCAGCGAAGGGATTACAAGTGAGTTTCTGGAGCATCAAACCAGACGCTTCTAGCAGATGGGACTCGTTAACCTTGGGTAGTCGTCCATCTACAAGATAAACTCTGACTTCAAACCTTTGCTGCCTTGCGACTATACCATGTCATGGAAAAGGCTAAGGGACGAAATCCGAACAGGGAATCAGGAGACGAAGTCCCTAAGGGGACTTGGCATTGTTTTCAGACTCAGACGTATGGGCTTGTCCTTTCCTTTGGATCCATCAGCTGCGTGGAGAGCTAGAATCAGCTGTATGGGCAACAATTGATTCTACATATCACCTGCCCAGACTTGCGCTCTCGAGAGGACACTCCATCTTTGCTTCAGAGCGTCGAAACAAAACGGGAAGCAGCAGTTTACAGGTTATAAGTCATTGCTCGATTGGCGAAGAGTCAGCCGCCAGGTATTGCTTTGAGCGGTGGGAGAGACAAACAAGTCTCACTGGACAGCTCCCCCCCCCCCGACTCAAGCTGGGAACTCACAGATAATAAGTTTCCGTCCCGCCACCGTTCGTCTGCCTTGCTGGGTGCGTAGGGCTTAAGGTGCGCAAGTAAGTGACAAAGCGGACTGCAACTATTGCACGAAGACATAACTAATGAAAACCAACAAGGTATCATTAAATCCTCAGGCTAGGTACCTGGAATATCCGGCCCATACTGACTGGACTCTAAGATGATCTCCAGGCAATCAGCGATGTTCGAAAGACTTTAGTCATCAATGAAGAACTTGCAAGACTCCAGGTCGACATCGCGGCGATACATGAGACATGGCTACTAGATTCCGGGACCTTCAGAGAAGAAAACTACACTCTCTTCAATCAAGGAGAGAGCGCTGACGCACAGTGAGAGTTTGGTGTTAGATTAGCCGTCAGGAACACTCTGCTGAGGATGATAGAACCTTCCAACAAGTAAACGGAAGATTATCCATCTGTTTACACACCCCAACCGGGTCTGTGAACCTGATCAGCGCTTACGCTTCCACTCTAGTTTCCACCGCAGATACCAAGGATGAGTTCTACGATAAATTAAACTCGCTCATCGACAAATGTCCCAAGGAATAGAACTTGTAATTACTGGACGAATTCCGTTCTAGGGTGCGTGTTGACCATGACTCTTGGCCTTCCTGTCTTGGCAAGTTTGGCATTGGGAAGATAAATGAATGATAACATTCAGCGACTCCTGAAGTGCTCGTATCACGACCTCCGCATCCCCAATGCGTTCGTTCAGACAAAACTACGGCATAAAGTGTTGTGGAGGCATCCCCGGTAGAAACACTGTCACCAACTGGAAGTAATCATTACGAGACGGTCAACCAAGAAGCGTGTGCTTCTTACGCGTACCTTCCACAGCGCTGAGTGAGATACGGACCACTCGCAGATGTGCTGACAAATGAAGATGCAGCCAAAGAAGATACACATCTAGGCAAGAGGGTAAGAATCGCACTGACGTAAGCATGACGTCAAATCCAGACAAGGCTGGGAACTTCACTTATGCCCTATCCGAGACGTTTAATTCAGAACCTCCCAACGGCAGTGCAAAAGAGAGATGGGATCAAATCTGAGAGATTTTATTCAGCACAGCCTGGCAAATCTTTGGTATGAAGCGAAAAAAAACGACTGGTTTGAGGCTAACACTCACGCCAGTCATATAAGAGCGTAAAAGTGCTCACCTGGAAATACTGGATTCACTCTGTCAGAGCATACAGTCAGTAGCAGATATCGGAGGCATGTACGAAAGAAAACAATGGGGCTATGATAGCACCACTAACGTCTTCAGCAGGCAATACCATCCACGAGTACTACACTGAACTGAACTCCAGAAAGAACCACGTGACCAACGATGCCCTCAACGCCATTGCAAACCTCCCGCTCATGGCAAAATTTGACGAGAAATCTACTGTGGTAAAACTAAAGAAGGCTTTATAGAAACGGTCCTTAGGTAAATCTCCATGGAAGGCTGGCATCTCAGTAGAGGTAAATTGCGGCTTCAGCGTGTTGCTCACACAACGCCTTGATCTCTGCCAGTGCTGCAATATGTTTTCAGTGCCGCAGGACATAAGCGACGCCAACATCGTAACTCTGTATTAGAACAAAGGCGACTGAAGTCATCCTGAACAGAATGCAGACGCTTGATGACAGAGTGTATCCAGAGTCTCAGCGCGGATTCGCGCATAGAGGACTACAATCGACATGATCTTCTCTATAAAATAACTGCGTGAGAAATGCAGAAAACAACAGAAACCCCTCTTTCTTGTCTTTATAGAACTGACCAAGGTGTTAGATCTGGTCAGCAGAGTCGGACTCTTGACAATCCTTGCGAAGATGGAATGCCATCCATAGCTGAAAAGCATGATCCAGTCCTTCCACGATGACATGACAGGCACAGTGCAGTATGGTGGTTCAAAGAACAAGCCCTTCAACATTCGCAGCAGAGTGAAACATGGTTTCGTCCGAGACCCTATGCTGTTCGGCATCTTAGTCTATATCTTGCTTAAGCATGCCTTTGGGACGTCCACAAAAAGAATTTACTTAGTCAAATGCGAGTTGCTTAACATATAATGAATCCCTACAGCGCCTCAGATGTCGAACTAGGAAAGGTAACCAAGGGTTTGGTAACCAAATATCATGTGAACAAAGCATTTATTATAACCTCTGTGTCTCTACTATTAATATATCAATCGTAGCCGTGTCAAAGGAAATTAAATGTAAGTGAATTGAATTTTAAAAAAAACTACTTTTAGTAAACCGTCGTCACATGTGAGGAAAAGTCTCATAATGTAGAATAGAGGACATGACCCCATTCACGCTGTGCCTTTACAAAAACATCAGCAAAAAGAGTACATCAGCAAACATATCATGGTTTCAAAATTCAAGAGTTATTTGCTCCCTAGGCATTGTGTTCTTATGTTAGAAAACCAAAAATTTTACGTAGACTGTGAAGTTTAAAAATATCAACACAGACGTACTCCTTAGTAAAGCATAATGGTTCATTAACGATTTGTAGAATTCTTTGTTAACCACACAATGTATGGCCAAATAACATGATGTTTTGACTCTCCATGTACCCGTTTGGATCCAGATTAGCAGCACAGCTGAACTGATACTTTCAGATGTCATTGAAAAGATTTATCAGTCCAATGACAAGTTTCACATCACCGATGGAAAAGGGACACTCTACATGACCCACGTGTTTCTTCCTCAAGTGACCGGACAACGCAAAAATATTGCTATTGGTGGATGACCATAGCAGCATGAAAAGTAGCATCGTTCAAAATAACAGCACTCAATACAAGATGTTTTGCTTCTGCCATCGCCGCGCAGTGGACGCATACCGACACGGGCGACACTGCAGAACGGAAAAGAGCCTGGAAAACTATTCAAAGATCAGACGAAGTCAAACAATGAAGAGTCTAACAGAATTGTTACCGAGTGGTTGCTGGATTAAATGAACAACACAAACACAACATGTGAAAGATGATGTAAATTTATGAAATAAATTATTAATGAAAAGTAATTATGTATCAACACAATAACTGATGCGTTCAACCCACAATCACACTTCACAACCATTCACAATTTGAAAATAAATTAAATATTAATACAAAATAAACACAGATCCAAGGAACCTCCTGGACTACAAAAATGTTTCATATAAAATGGAACCTTTACAAAAGTTATATTATCGCACAACAAATACAAACATCAAATTACATTATCGCACGTATGGATTAAGGCAACAAGTACAAACATCTACATGTATAAAATCAAGTTACTAACTGTTATTGAGATTCATGTAATCCCTTGGAATCCTACAGGTTCAAAGTAGCTACGTGTAAATATAACAATGTATTCAATTGTCACCACAATTGAAACACACACATGCGTCTCGACCCTGTACAATCGTACGATTCACCAACTGCTGAATCGCCGCACAGCTTCTCCGAATACCTAGGGTTGGCCCAATACTTTTATCGGCCGCTTGCCCTTCACGGATCCACTACAGTTATACGTACAGACAGCATACAGCATCTACTAGAACCACCGGTCCCAAACACTTAGATACTACCCCGGAAGTTTACACCTCTAAACAGCTCCGACACTCGGACATTTAGACTTCTAGATTTCCGGATATTTACACATCTCGACAGACGAAGACGGACAGACAGATACCTCAATTTGATCGCACAATTAAACAGCATAATCATGGCACAATCACGGCACAATCAATCACATTCAGCCCTTTTGCTGGAGCAATCAATCACATTCAGCTACATTCAGCTACAATAAAGAAACCAAACTAATAATAGTTGTTTCTAAAACAAACTGAAACTTATATTACGCTGTTGTATTTAAAGTCTAATAGTGACTAGTAATTCCAAATATTCAACGGTTTAAATCTGCATTGTAATAAAGGCATCATTACATGAAATGATAAACTGAATAAAATTCACTTTAAATAAAACGAAATATAAATTTAACACTCACCCCTTTGGCTGGAGAAAGAATGACGAGCTATCTCTCCTATGACAAGATACTTTTGACTCGTAATCTTTTTAGAAATATTCTGCCTTATATGTCCTCAAATAAGTGAGCAGAATTCACGGCAAAATTCCCGTGCACCCCGTGATTATAATGTTCCTGACTTCAAGTGATTGTAGTCAGGCACATGTAAATCGCTACACGTCGCTTACCTTGAAAAACACTTATTCACCCCAGGTAACGCATGTACGAAGAAACAAAAAGAAATGGTGAAATTAGTTTGTATTCAAGAAGAAATAAATTCAATTTTCGCCTAATTCTGTGACAATACCTCCCCCCTAAGAATAAAATTGTACACATTTTTAAAACTTACACAGAATAGAAGAAAAATAACTACTGATGATATCTTACAACATTTATATTGGTTATACTACAATCTGGATTTTAATACTGGGTAAATTTATACAAATTTCCAATCATGTCCTACTCAAGTAGTCTGCCCTATATTTTCAACTCCCCTTATTGACATTGTCGCTCTGTCTCTTGATGTACAACTTAAGCATGTTTGCATGGAATGTCTTTAAATTACCATCTATGTCAATTTTATAGTCCATGTCACCTTTTACCTCTTTAACTTCATAGGGACCTTTCCACTGGACTAATATCTTATTTGAGCTAGTTGGAAGAAGCAATAGAACCTGATCTCCTACAAGAAATTTCCTATTTCGCGCTTTGCGATTATAATATTTGGCATATCTGCACCCCGATTTCATTAATTCGTCACGTGCCATCTGGTATGTACTCTCTAGTTTATCTCGCAGATCTAACACGTACTGGTAAGTAGTTTTTATTTCCGCGTTCGCGACATCACCCGTGCATAGTTCACGTAGTATCCGCATCGGGTCTCGAACTGTTCTACCGTACAACAGAATTGTTGTTACAACAACAACAACAACATAATAATAATAATAATAATAATAATAATAATAATAATAATAATAATATTAATGACTTTGTATAGCGCCTAATCTTTAGAAGCTCTAAGCGCTTTACACCATCAATAATGATATGGCTACACTATAGAACAACAAACGAAAAGAATAATGAAATTGGAAAACATAAAAACATGCTGAAAACATATAAGATACAAAACTTGATTAGGTCGCTAAGTTTGTCCCTGCAGTCGAAACAGGTGAGTCTTAAGAGCACTCTTAAAAGGGACCACTGTGTCTTTGTGTCTAATTTCAATGGGCAATTCGTTCCACGTCGCCGGGCCCTGGTGTGCAAACGAACGTTGTCCATATGACTTTGTTTTCACCTTGGGAACAATGAGTATACGATTATCAGAAGAAGAGCGTAAGGATCTAGCTGGTGTATACACACGGGTGAGGCTGGATAGGTATGTTGGACTGGAGTCTGTCATTGAAACATAGCACAGAGAACAAATTTTGTGTTTGATTCTGTATCGAATTGATAGCCAATGTAGGGTACAGAGCAGTGGTGATGTGTACTCTGATCGAGGTACTCTAAAGATGATCCATTCAGCTGTGTTTTGAACTTTTTGAAGTTTCTGGAGTAAATATTGTGACGAACCAGACAGAATTGAGTTACAATAGTCCATCTTGAAAGTACTAATGAACACACAAGTGTTTTAGTGGCATCAACTAAAAGATATTTACGAATGGAACTGATGCGTCTCAATTCAAGATATGCAGCCTTGCATATGTTCATGACATGTTGGTGCAATGTGAGAGTACTGTCTAGAGTAACGCCTAGGTTCCGTACTGACTGTGAGAATTTAATGTTGGTGTTGCTGACATTTATTGTCTGTGGTAATAGATGTGAATGAGAAAGTCTTTGTGTTGTGATCAGAATATCCTCAGTTTTATCATTATTCATTTGCAGCTTGTTACACGTCATCCATGATTTCACATCAGAAATGCACTTCTCTACTCCATGGATGGTAGCATCAACTTCAGTTGAGTGGCTAGACTTGTATATTTGGGTGTCATCAGCATATAATTGGACACTGGGTGATGATCTATGACACTTGAGAGCGGCTGAGTATACAGAATGAAGAGAACAGGTCCAAGAACAGATCCCTGTGGAACACCACAACATGCGCCAACTGGGCTGGAGTGTATTCCACTTGCAGATATAACTTGTTTCCTGGTAACTAAGTAGGACTTGAACCACTGTAAGGCTATATTCTGAATGCCAAATACATGCTAGAGACGGTGACGTAATATATCATCGTCTATTGTGTCACATGCTGCAGATAAATCCAGGAGAGTGAGGACTGTAATCTTTCCACTATCCAAAGCAGAGAGAATGTCACTAAATTCTTTCAGAAGAGTAGTTTCTGTACTGTGGCCAGGGCGATATGCAGACTGTACATTGCTAAAAGACTGTTTGAATTCAAATGAGATACAAGTTGAGTTAGAACAACCTTTTCTAAGATTTTTTATATGAATGGGATATTAGAAACGGACAATCCAAAGACAACGCTTGTGGCCTTCCTAAAATGAGAAAGAGAAGACATGCGTGGAGATATGTTGTTCAAAAGAAAACGATACTGGTGCAATAAGGAAGATTTATACCCATGCTGATATGACCCTTTTCATAAGACGAAGATAAAAAGGACCTCTTTTGTTGCACGATCTCATACGTGTACTTTTACAATCTCATGGAAGGACAAAAGCTGACTTAAGTACCTTACAAATTCATTCATCGTTCGCACGATAACGCATCCCTAATTTTCCTCCCATTCCTCATCTAACACGAGATATCCCAGTTAAAACAAGAATTGCAACCGTTGATAGATCGCACCGACTTTTCAGAAACAGAAATATCGCAACGGTAAAGCCACGTTTTTCAACGTCTTCAACTCTTTCACCAGAACGCTTTAGAGGAAACAGCTATACCGACTCTGACAGGTATCAATACCCTGATGAAAAGCACCAAGCCACCACTACCTTCAGTCATCTTGACATACACAGCCACGGGGATGACAGAAAAAAGAGCAAAAAGTATTTCAAACTCCACTAGAAAAAGTAGGCAAGTTAACAGCACCACCTATATTAATAATTGGTTGGATGAAAAAGATTATGCAACCCCTTCTTCATCAGAAGAAAAAAAAGAAGTAATGAAGACTCAAGTTAATCACAACTGATTAGCTCAATTCAAACATCCTTCTTGGAAAATATTGCCCGTTAGACAAGCCAAACTTTCAAATCAAAGAAAACAGCACACGTAGAACAGTAGCATAAGTATACAGTTAGTGGCTTATTGAAGAGAGTTCTGATGGATAATCTTTTAGTAGGCATTTACTATGCTCCAGCCTATCCTTCAGGTTAAAACTTGTATCGTGCTGGCCACACCCTACTTAGAAGTTTACGTTTACGTTTGGTGCAACGATCGTTACAGAATAAAGCCATGTACACGTTACATAAACCCATTCGACAAACATTTTCCAAAAAAGAACCAAAGGGAATGTCATCTATCATAAATGGCAAACCGACGTAGGTTTTAACAACTCTGTGACACCAAGAAAATTGGACTGTTGACAACTAGGTTGGTGGGCGCATTGGTGAAACCAAACGCACTTTTTGACAAAGGTTACTTAACAAACTGGAACACCGAATTGTTTCGTGTCACTGGACGAGTGCGTAGCTATCTTGCTCCCGTTTATAATTGGAAAACACCAACGGTGAAGTGTTTAAATAAACGTTCTACTTACCAGAGTTACAATGAGTGATCTAAAAAGAATACGAAGTGTACGACATCGAAAGCATTCTCAATCGAACAATCCGTAAAGTTGGCCAGCGCCGTGTCAAAGAGGTAAAAGTGGTTTGGAAAGGATATCGTCCAAATTTTGATTCTTAAATCGACGATACGCAAATCGTCACCTATACAATTAGGTGGTCATCATACCGTTCAACACAGAAGTATCAACCTCGACGACTCCTTCTCTGCAACATCTTCAAAAGCAACCACTGTGAGTGTGATGTGAAGAACCTGTGTCTGAAACGCAAATCGAGCCCATATCGCTAATGTGAGTTGCAACAAGGAGACAAACACTTGTGGACTATTGTCCATGGTATTGCATTGGTTACCTTTTACCCAATCCTTCTCTGAAATAGTCTTCCAGTAGTCACAACGGGAGCCTTGCGATAAACGCCAGCCACCCTCGCAAATGTTACAACCCTCTTTCGTTAATTCCTTTGACCTCGAGTGACTTCACATAAGGCAAAATTCTGTAATTATGAATAAACAAGTTCATTTAACTTTACAAAGTGGCAGTTCTATGCATGTGTTTCCCCACAATAACATGTGCTGTTCCACGGCCAAATTACCTCCTGTCATCCACTTGGATCAATAAGCGCATTTGGGTGAGGCTTTTTCATTTGCATGGTCAATGATACGCAGCTGTAGCATCTTCTCTACCTCCTCTCTAACTCGATTCAGAGTTTGAAAAATAATATGATGTTCTTTAACTTAAACGGGTTCAGTAATATTCAACTGAATCTCATGCACTATAAGGGTAGAATAGCCTGGCTTGAATACATCTAAAAACATCGTGCAGCATATTTCTCGACCTCTTGTCTCTGTTCTACTGATAACAGTCCAAATTCTAAGCTCTCTAGTTTTTAAATGTGAAAATATTACACAACGAGGTTAAAAGATAAAGATAGTTATTGTATTTGCGATAAGCAACTAACGAAATTAGATATTATTTAAAGAAGGATAACTATAGTACTGTTAGAACAACATAAAATGTCGCCGACATAATGTTCATGGAAGCTGACATCCTGACGGATCCTGTATAGGTTGGACATGATGGAAATTATGAAATATTTTTCTTCAAACTACATAAATGAATCCAGTACATTAGCATAGATAATGTGAGTGAAAGATTTGCATTAAGCCCCCTAGATCTTGTTTGTGCAAGGTGTAACTAGGCCATTTGAATAAATGGAGTGGAGATTGAAATGACAAGGATTTTCGGTTCTATCATATTTGTTTTAGCCTTACATGTATATTGCAAGCTGGCCAGACAATATAGAGCTAAATCTGAAACCAGTTTACTAAAAAGCACAAGTTATGAAACTATTGAAAGTGTCAGTTCCCCATGTATGGAACCAAGATGCGGAATTTATTCTAGAACTGACAATTCAGAGGAAATTGAATTTCTAAACATGGAAACAGAGGGGATGCGTAGGATCTAGTTCATAAAATAGGTAGGACTTGAAAAAATAATGGATGATTTTAAGATATTTGTTGTTTCCTTCTAAGAAATCCTACAATCGTGCATCTTAGAATAGACACTATATATGGATCACAAATTTAAGTATCCATATAAAAATAAAAAGTGGTTTCATGCTACATGTCTTATTTATGTGAGATTAAAAGATGTGATAGTGAAGACCTGTACAGCAACAAGTCTAAAGGTAAACGATCTAAAAGCAGTATAGCTGTATTCTTACAACACGTTATAACAAGTTTCTTTGAAGTGACAGTTTATATCATTTGGTTTATTTCTTACATCATCGTACTGACACAGTATCATTGGTGATATTGCATCCTCGCTTTCTTAACATTTATATGGATACTCAGATTTTTCAGTTAATAGTGGGTGGACTAAATCGATCCAAAAAATATAAAAATTCAGAATAGATTTTCTTCAATAACTTGTTCATAATTATGTTCTAATAAACATACTAATTTTCAGTATGGATTCCATTTCTGGCCTATGAATCAATATCTAGCACGTTTGTTATGGTCGTAAACTAAGTAATTTAAATAAACAGAACGAACATGTATTGTACAGCGTGCCAAATAGTTTAAATATCAAGTCATACATTAAATAGGTGAGGACCGTACAGTATAATGAATTAATCCCAAACAATCCTGAAAAGTTATAATAAAGTCCAAAACAATGAAATGTTGCTATTACATTACCGAACAAGAAATGTACTGGTCCGAAAAGATTCGTTACTTTGTCTTTATGGTGCTGTTTAGTACGCCGTCGAATAAATCTAATTAGAACCAAAATGTAGTATAGTGCATTGCGCACTAAAATTTTCCACTGAAAAATCTGGACAAATAGTTTTCCACTCAGATAACGTATGCACAACACGGATTGCGTCTGTCGACTTGATATTAGAACAGGTACACAAGAAGTAGGAATAAATCCAAAATAAGAATGAAGCTGATTGGTCAGTTCTCTCATAATCTACAAGTTCAAGAGTTTATTATAACTATATGTTGCAATATACCCCACATTACAGATCTTAATACTCAATGTAATATTTAAGAACACCTATTCATGTGACCGATCCCATCCAATATAAATTAACTCTTCTACGAGATCACCTGACCGGCTTGTCTAAAAGGTAATATGACGAATCTCTTAAACATTCTTACTAATAATTATAGTATTAGTAACTGTCAAGAAATAGTCAAGCATATATTTATAAATTACATGTAATGGTACGTTCTTTAATATCTTAAAATAGACCCAGCACAGTTGTACCAAACCCAGTTATGGGTAATCACTACAATGTATAGTCATCAACAAAAAATATATGAAATCATGCACCATGAGTTCAAAACAATAGGTATACATACTAGATCTCATATATGTCAATGAAGCAGCCTCTAGTTTACATTTCCCATATTTACAATCATGTTCATAACAATGCATACCATTACAGACTTGTCACTTTACTTTTATCGACCTAAACAAGAACACAATGTTTTTGTTCAAAAGAAGCTCCGCGTGTCCTCTAAATAATGAACTCATAATACATGTAGGCCCACTATTTTAAGTACAGCACAGCTGGACTCAGACAATAATTATGTTTCCTATACGATCACGACATTTCTTTTTAAGTAATAACATTCCACTGTGTCCAAATAAATCATACGTTAATCTACAATACCTCAGGTTATTGTCATAAGTTATCCGGTATTTCCAAGAGTTACTGGACTTTAAATAAAGTACAATTCAATTTGTCAGATTTTTCTTCTAGTTCAGCATCAAAATCTCATTACTCACCGTACACTGTCGCAGAAACGCAAATAGACAAACATACTATAATACTCATATTCGACTGAATAAACACTTACATTTAAATATCAATATTGAAAATACCTAAGTCTAAATCTTGTATCACTGCCAAATTGAGAGAGAAATACATGCTCTATAAATAAACTGAGAATACAGTTGTGGGTATTCTAACCGAAGTCATAATTGTGACATTATTCCATTTGGCGGATGAGCATGACACCCATACATATAGAGTTCCATTTCATCAAGATGTTTATGGTTTGTAACAGACACAAACTGTTTGGAAACTTTCAGTGTACTTATTCAGCTCCAACAATACTACTAGCTTACTTAGTAACCTAACGGTGTTTATGCTAACATGTAGTAGTGTTTTGCAAATCTTTAGCAGAATAACTGTCTATGTAGTGGTTACCATAAGTTTGAAAAATTTAGAAATGATGTACACAAAACTTAAATAAAGTTTAACCCTTCCAAAACCTTAGGTGCATCATAATAAATCCAAAAATATATTAAACAAAATATGTAAACTTCTATAAAATAACAGTTAAATGAAGCAAATACAAAATCTTTAAAAACTGATTTATATTTGATTAATAAACCACATTTCTTTAAATGTTTTATGATTTTGTCGGGTGGTCTATCCTTGTATTTCTGCTAGCATTTAACTTTAAAAATACCTCTGTCTCATTGGGTGGAAAGCAACATTTTAGAAGAGACTGTATTGAATTAGCAGTGGACACTTCTTAGGCACATACGTCCATCGAAGTGCAGGTTTCTAGAGTGTTGAACGAGTCGAGTATGAGTTAAAAACAATAGATATACATAATAGATCTCATATATGTCAAGAGTGTTGAACGAGTCGAGTATGAGTTAAAAACAATAGATATACATAATAGATCTCATATATGTCAAGAGTGTTGAACAAGTCGAGTATGAGTTAAAAACAATAGATATACATAATAGATCTCATATATGTCAAGAGTGTTGAACAAGTCGAGTATGAGTTAAAACAATAGATATACATAATAGATCTCATATATGTCAAGAGTGTTGAACACGTCGAGTATGAGTTAAAAACAATAGATATACATAATAGATCTCATATATGTCAAGTGTCACAAGATAGACCGAGTCGGGACTGGATTAGTGAAGACACGGAACACAACTGCGTTAATAAGATGTTTATTTTATAAACGCAATTTTAACAAATCAACTCTGACACCAATATTTTACAAAATATAAGAAAAATCTATTTATATAAATGTTCCTAACATGGAACTATGAATTTCAGTAACGTAATGACAAAAAAGAAGTATAAGAATGAATTTACAAATATGAATATATATATATATATAAAAGGCTCGTATAACGAGATAGATGCAAATATGCAAAGAATGCGTCGTCAATATGACGAGACTAGAATGAAGATATTAAATAATTAATACGTCGTCCATATGACGAGACATATGCAATCGTGAACCCTAAATTCTGAAGTTCTCGTTCATGGGACGAGATTTGTGTAGAATGAAATTATGCAGGTGTCGTTCATATAACGAAACTGCAAAGAAGATATTTAAATAAATATTACGTCGTCCATATGACGAGATATATGCAGCATACGTAAGCACCATACACAGGCACCACACACGGGCATTACACGGTCAGCATAGACAAGCCCACACACGTAGTCACCACAACGTGGCACCACACACGCAGTTACCACAACGATGCACCACTTCAGCACAACACGTCACCACACACGCAGTTACCACAACACTGCACCACTTCAGCACAACACATCACCACACTACGTCACAACACTTCAGCACAATATGGCACTACACCACTTCAGTTACCACACCACGTCAGCTCTTTTAGCTGATAGATTGCTTTGTTTAGGATGGAAGCTTTTCCGACAAGACTGGATCGTTATGTGATTTCTGTCTTATAATTTCGTCCTTATATACCCCTAGCTGTGACAGATATGCGCAGCTAGGTACTTTAAACTGCAGGCAATTTCGCACATGCAGCATGAGCTGAGCGTTCGCTCATTATGTCGAAACAACTAAAAATACCCAAAAAATAATAAACTACCCTCGGTAAGGCTGTACGCAGTAACGAAATCGAGACTAGATTTTTGACCACATATACATATTGAACATAGTCGTATACAATTCCGTGACATACCTCCCCCCTTCAAAAAAAAGTGGAAACACTTTTAGAAAAACACGGAATTAGCACACAAAATACGAAATGAGACGTTATTTACCTTACAGTAATAACGTGATATAATGAAGGAATAAAAAAAAAAAAACCTGTAAATCACAGTCTGCTAAGTAATCAGCCCCTACATTTTCCGACCCTCCGATTTCTTCAATCCGAAAACGATATGGCTGTATGGTTAGTGCCCAACGCATCAATCTTTGAGTGACGATATGGTGAATGCTGTTGATAAGATAACCAATCCTAAATACACCATCATATAACACGTACAATTCTTGGGATTACGTGAACGAACCGTATATTACTCCTCCCAATGTATTCAATATGTATATATGTATATATAAAACAGAATATGAGTGAGGTATTAACTCACCAGCCTGATTTGTCTTGTAAGGAAGCTTCTGATCTGAAAAATATCTTTAAAACAAAACTTACCACAATCAGGACCTATGCAATTTAAAATCCGTGCTTCGCCTAATCCAATTATGATCCCACTTCTGACACCATTTGTCACAAGATAGACCGAGTCGGGACTGGATTAGTGAAGACACGGAACACAACTGCGTTAATAAGATGTTTATTTTATAAACGCAATTTTAACAAATCAACTCTGACACCAATATTTTACAAAATATAAGAAAAATCTATTTATATAAATGTTCCTAACATGGAACTATGAATTTCAGTAACGTAATGACAAAAAAGAAGTATAAGAATGAATTTACAAATATGAATATATATATATATATATATATATATATATATATATATATATATATATATATATATATATATATAAAAGGCTCGTATAACGAGATAGATGCAAATATGCAAAGAATGCGTCGTCAATATGACGAGACTAGAATGAAGATATTAAATAATTAATACGTCGTCCATATGACGAGACATATGCAATCGTGAACCCTAAATTCTGAAGTTCTCGTTCATGGGACGAGATTTGTGTAGAATGAAATTATGCAGGTGTCGTTCATATAACGAAACTGCAAAGAAGATATTTAAATAAATATTACGTCGTCCATATGACGAGATATATGCAGCATACGTAAGCACCATACACAAGCACCACACACGGGCATTACACGGTCAGCATAGACAAGCCCACACACGTAGTCACCACAACGTGGCACCACACACGCAGTTACCACAACAATGCACCACTTCAGCACAACACGTCACCACACACGCAGTTACCACAACACTGCACCACTTCAGCACAACACATCACCACACTACGTCACAACACTTCAGCACAATATGGCACTACACCACTTCAGTTACCACACCACGTCAGCTCTTTTAGCTGATAGATTTTTTTTTTTTTTTTTTTTTGGAGGGGTCGTCTTTCCTCTGATCTTTGCAGACCATTTGAGGGAAAGGCCCTCCTGTTTTCGTTTGAAATGTGTGCTATAGTATAATTTTTTTTTTTTTTTTTTTTTTTTTTTTTTTTATATTATTCATATATATATATATATATATATATATATATATTTTTTTTTTTTTTTTTTAAATTTTTATATTTTTTTTTTTTTTTATATGTAAGTATAAATATCTATATATATTTATATAAATTTAAAGACATTCATCTGATTTCAGATCCTTTCTTCTTTCTAGTTGTTCCTTCCTGTCCAGTTTTCTTTTTTCCTTCCTTCTGCCTTTCCTATCTGGGGTATTTTTGTTCAACCTTGCCATATATTCTTGATATTCTTTTTTGTCCTTTTCTATCTCACTTTGTGTTCTTTCTGGGTCATCACTGTCCATATTTTCAAAATATTTTTGAGCCTCCTCATAATCTTCAGGTGTTGGTGTTAATCTTTCTATTTCATAGAAAGGTACACTTTCTTCTAGATTTGTTTTCTTCCCGAATCGTTCTGATTTTGTTTGTACTAGTTCTTTTGTCTGTATTTCTTCCTGGCTAGTCTCTTTTATTTTCCTCTTTTTCATTGGTTGCGTGACTTTTGTTGTTATTTGTGTTTGTTTTTGTTGTTGTTGTTTTTGCCCTATGGGTTCAACATTCCGAGTAGTTGTAACGGCTTCTAGTACATCCTGTTCTTGTTCTTTCTGGGTATTTGTACTCTCTTGTTTTCCATAAACTTGTTCTTGTTGATTTATCGCTTTTTTGGATGCTTTTTTCTTTTTCTTTTTCTTTGTCTTTGTTTCTTGTTTCTGTTGTTGCTGTTGTATCCCTTCTAGTTGTAGTTCTTCTCTGTTTTCTCTTGTTTCTTGTTTCTCTACTTGTTGTTCATTTGTTTTGCTTTCTATGTTATCTATCCTATCAAATTTTTCTTGTGTTTCATTTATGGTCTGAACTTCCAAAATCATCTCTTCAACAAGTAGACGCTCACTTCCTGGACATTTTCTGGGTGTATGTCCAAATGATCCACATTTACTGCATTTCCTGTCATAAATACACCCTTTATACCATGTTTTAATGAGAAAACCATGTAAAAAGCAAGCTCGCTTTATCATCTTCATTTTTGATTTTTCAATTTCCATTATCCTTGTTTCATTGAAGATTTCAAACCCCTTAACTTTCCCTAGGCGGTAGTTTTCCACTTTTATCCCAAACTTTTCTTCTGTCCATTCAACTACATCTTCTATCGGTATTTCAATTGGGATGCCTTCTATATGTAATTCGCCTGTCCGTTTTTTTATTTTCCTCATGATAGGTTCCGGTTTTTGAACAATTACATTATTTCCCAATATAAAAATTTCTTGTCCATACTCTAAGGCAGGTGTGTTACCTTTATACCTTATGTTGTAGCCATCTTTGGTATAATTTATAGAATAGATTTTCTTCATTATTTCTGCATCTAACATTTGTAGACATGTTAGAACTGCTGTTGACGTTGGTAAATTTTGCCCTTGTCTGTCCGGAAATTTTAACTGCTGTGTTCCCTCTTTATATCTGCATTCTATATAGTCTCCATCAGTTCTTGTTACTCTTCTAGTTCTAAAATATTTTTGCAGGTTCAGCATAGTCCTCCGTGAAGCCGCCATTTTTCCACGTGCAATGCGTGCTTCTTCTGGTTATTCGTTTCCTTTCTCACTTATCTATTATCTGTAAATATCCTTCTCTCCTGTCTTTTCATTTGTATATTTCTTTTATCTTTTTAGTATCCTCTAGTTTTTTGATTCCATCATATAGTTTCTGTAGTTTCCATTAGATTGCTCCTTTTAAGGATGGAAGCATTTCCGACAAGACTGGAGCGTTATGTGATTTCTGTCTTATAATTTCGTCCTTATATACCCCTAGCTGTGACAGATATGCGCAGCTAGGTACTTTAAACTGCAGGCAATTTCGCACATGCAGCATGAGCTGAGCGTTCGCTCATTATGTCGAAACAACTAAAAATACCCAAAAAATAATAAACTACCCTCGGTAAGGCTGTACGCAGTAACGAAATCGAGACTAGATTTTTGACCACATATACATATTGAACATAGTCGTATACAATTCCGTGACATACCTCCCCCCTTCAAAAAAAAGTGGAAACACTTTTAGAAAAACACGGAATTAGCACACAAAATACGAAATGAGACGTTATTTACCTTACAGTAATAACGTGATATAATGAAGGAATAAAAAAAAAAAAACCTGTAAATCACAGTCTGCTAAGTAATCAGCCCCTACATTTTCCGACCCTCCGATTTCTTCAATCCGAAAACGATATGGCTGTATGGTTAGTGCCCAACGCATCAATCTTTGAGTGACGATATGGTGAATGCTGTTGATAAGATAACCAATCCTAAATACACCATCATATAACACGTACAATTCTTGGGATTACGTGAACGAACCGTATATTACTCCTCCCAATGTATTCAATATGTATATATGTATATATAAAACAGAATATGAGTGAGGTATTA
Source organism: Unio pictorum (assembly GCA_030141615.1). Taxonomy (NCBI): domain Eukaryota; kingdom Metazoa; phylum Mollusca; class Bivalvia; order Unionida; family Unionidae; genus Unio; species Unio pictorum. The sequence continues at coordinate 27,625 of JARLTB010000254.1, forward strand.
ACTCACCAGCCTGATTTGTCTTGTAAGGAAGCTTCTGATCTGAAAAATATCTTTAAAACAAAACTTACCACAATCAGGACCTATGCAATTTAAAATCCGTGCTTCGCCTAATCCAATTATGATCCCACTTCTGACACCATTTGTCACAAGATAGACCGAGTCGGGACTGGATTAGTGAAGACACGGAACACAACTGCGTTAATAAGATGTTTATTTTATAAACGCAATTTTAACAAATCAACTCTGACACCAATATTTTACAAAATATAAGAAAAATCTATTTATATAAATGTTCCTAACATGGAACTATGAATTTCAGTAACGTAATGACAAAAAAGAAGTATAAGAATGAATTTACAAATATGAATATATATATATATATATATATATATATATATATATATATATATATATATATAAAAGGCTCGTATAACGAGATAGATGCAAATATGCAAAGAATGCGTCGTCAATATGACGAGACTAGAATGAAGATATTAAATAATTAATACGTCGTCCATATGACGAGACATATGCAATCGTGAACCCTAAATTCTGAAGTTCTCGTTCATGGGACGAGATTTGTGTAGAATGAAATTATGCAGGTGTCGTTCATATAACGAAACTGCAAAGAAGATATTTAAATAAATATTACGTCGTCCATATGACGAGATATATGCAGCATACGTAAGCACCATACACAAGCACCACACACGGGCATTACACGGTCAGCATAGACAAGCCCACACACGTAGTCACCACAACGTGGCACCACACACGCAGTTACCACAACAATGCACCACTTCAGCACAACACGTCACCACACACGCAGTTACCACAACACTGCACCACTTCAGCACAACACATCACCACACTACGTCACAACACTTCAGCACAATATGGCACTACACCACTTCAGTTACCACACCACGTCAGCTCTTTTAGCTGATAGATTGCTCCGTTTAGGATGGAAGCTTTTCCGACAAGACTGGATCGTTATGTGATTTCTGTCTTATAATTTCGTCCTTATATACCCCTAGCTGTGACAGATATGCGCAGCTAGGTACTTTAAACTGCAGGCAATTTCGCACATGCAGCATGAGCTGAGCGTTCGCTCATTATGTCGAAACAACTAAAAATACCCAAAAAATAATAAACTACCCTCGGTAAGGCTGTACGCAGTAACGAAATCGAGACTAGATTTTTGACCACATATACATATTGAACATAGTCGTATACAATTCCGTGACATCAAGAGTGTTGAACAAGTCGAATATGAGTTAAAAACAATAGATATACATAATAGATCTCATATATGTCAAGAGTGTTGAACAAGTCGAGTATGAGTTAAAAAGAATAGATATACATAATAGGTCTCATATATGTCAAGAGTGTTGAACAAGTCAAGTATGAGTTAAAAACAATAGATATACATAATAGATCTCATATATGTCAAGAGTGTTGAACGAGTCGAGTATGTGCGTTTGATGCAATAGAGACAATACTGTCTCATCTCAACCATTTCTACAGTAAGAGGGATGATACTCTCAAATTATTGGCTTTGTTATTCTTCAGTACGTGGAGGTTTCATTTCACATATTGTATTAAGAAGGTTGAACATGCTAGCCTGTACCATAATAATGTAGACTTTGCATGGCGCCTAAACTTTTTGTTATAAGCTCTTTAAAACATTTATAATGATATGACTACAAAACACAAAAACGAAAACGAACACCATGATATTAGTAAACGTAAAAATATGGTGAAAATATGTAAGGTACAAAACATTATTAGGTCATTAAGTTTGTTCTTGCAGTCGAAACAGGTGAGTTTAAGAGAAATCTTGAAAGGGATCACTGTGTCTTTGTGTCTAATTTCAATGGGCTATTCGATCCACGTTGCTGGGCCCTGTTATGCAAAAGAACGTTGTCCATATGACTTCGTTTTTATATTGGGAATAATGAGAATACGATTGGCAGAAGAGGAGCGTACTTAGCTTGCTGGTGTGTACACATGGGTGAGGCCGGATAGGTATGCTGGACAAAAGTCCGTCAGCGAAACGTAGCATAGATAACACATTTTGTGTTTGATTCTGGATCGAATGTATAGCCAATGTAGGATACAGAGCAGTGGGAAGGTGTGCCCTGGTCGTGGTACTCAAAAGATGATCCGAGCAGCTTTGTTTTGAACTCTTTTTTAAGTTTCTATAGTAGATATTGAGACGATCCAGACATAACTGAATTACAATAGTCCAGTCTTGAAAGTAATAATAAACACACGAGTGTTTGAGTGGCATCAACTGAAAGATATTTGCGAATGTAGCTGATGCGTCTAAGCTCAAGACATACAACCTTTCATATGTTCATGACATGGTGCAAAGTGAGAGTACTGTCGAGAGTAACACCTAGGTTTCGTACTGCCTGTGTGAATTTAATGTTGGTAAAGGATGTGAATGACAAAGTCTTTGTGCTGTGATCAGAATGGCCTCAGTTTTATCATCATTCATCTGCAGCTTGCTACATGTCATCCATGATTTCACATCTGAAATGCAAATCTCTACTGCTTGGATGGTACCATCAACTTCAGTCGGGTGGCTACATTTGTACATTTTTGTGTCTTCAGTGTGCAACTGGTGAGACATTGGATGACTACCTAAACCATTTACCATTTTGTCATGTTGAATCATCTGTGCGTGGCAGTTTAGCATAACTGTATACATAGGTGGTCGTTTCAAAGCATTATTCCTGGTATAGAGCATGTGCAAACAAAATAACTGATGCAACTAGTTAACGATAGAGGCTTGCTATCTGGGTACAATTGGCAGTTCAAATGAATTAATTAAATAAGTGCAGTCTAAACCTGTTAGATGTATGATTCTATACCATAGAACATCATTTGGAGTGCAAAATTTTAATTGGATTATTCGATGGAGAGACAAAACAAATTATTTAATTTCGTCCTAAAATTGTACCATTTGAAAATTTAACAAATAGCTGTTTTAATTCACTTCACGAAATTTAAGTGCGATATACTTCTTGCTTGTTTATAGTTGCTGTTATGATAAGCTTTCAAGAGTTTTACATTTTATACATTTCTTTATGTATGTAACTTGCATATGTAAGGCAGAATCAATTACATCCCTTCCAGTAATGAAATGGAACATCCCTTATCAGTACCTAGGAACCGGAAGTACAATTCTTAGGTGCACATTATTACTTGACATCATGTTTAATATATCTGATCTAATGGACTGCCCGTTTAATTGTCCTAACCCTAACCCTAACCCTAACCCTATTACATCCCTTCCAGTAATACCTAGTACCTGTGGCCTGGTGTTTCATTTTTTATCAAACATATTTTCTTTTCTTTCACCTCTAGATTTTGTTATTTGTTTCTATTTTCATCTAATATATGGTCTTTTGGCTATGCTGTAAAGCATGGATAGTTCTTTACATCCATTTGAGACAGAATTACCCTCAAATTCCAAGCAAACCCCACCAATTAACTTTAATCCTAACCCTAAACCCACCAATTAAATGATTCATTTATATGGTTACTACAATTACAGAATATTTCATCTTATATTCATGAACTGTAACTAGCATACGTTGTGACACGCTATGCAAAGGTAGGTCATGCTCTTTGAATCGTGACCCTCAGTAGACTAAATGTAATAAAAACAAGTTGATCCAACAATACACACAGGTGCCATATATTCTACACATTGTACAACGTACGGCATGGTATTGTGTAGATATTTATTTTCTCTTCTTTGTACTATTGTAACATCCCCTCCCCGTCACTTGTATTCACATCTGACATATTAAAACCATTTAAACAATAGAGTAGAAATATGTAATTTACGAATGCTATTAGAGAACCTACATTGTCAGCCGTATAGCATCCATCTGGATTAGGTCAGACAAAACTCCATTTAAATCTTAACAGTGTGTAATATAAACTCTCAATGCATAACACAGCTCTTAATCTAACATTGAAAAAAACAATCGACATTATCTGCATGGATGTTTAATAGAGATTAAATTCCAAACTTAGAACATGAGCTAGCACCCAGTCTGATTAAAAAAAATTACCGTCTACAGTAATTTAAAAATATCAGATTTCAAATGCAGCATGTAAAATAATAAGTTCCTAAAACATTTAAAATAAATATGAAATGGAGAGTGTCTGTCTATGTTAGGACTGCTGTCAAAACAATAAACAAACTTTAAATCCATTGGAGTTACCCTGATTATGTATTCAAGACAAAATATGCCTTGGATATCAGTCATGTATTCAAGATAAAATATGCCTTGGATATCAGTCATGTATTCAAGACAAAATATGCCTTGGATATCAGTCACCATAATAATTAACAGATTATCCACATTATGTTCGTTGATCATTGCATTGCATTAAAGAAGAAACCAAATATATATTGGACCACTACTGTTGTTTCTACAGCTGAAACGAGTTTCAAATGACAAATAATAGCATGGGTGGCACTCTACTGTTTCTACAGCTGAAATGAGTTTCAAATGACAAATAATGGCTTGGGTAGCACACTACTGTTTCGAACTTTGCATGGACTAAAGTAAAGAAGTTCTCCGGATTTCTTCACCATTATATTTAATTTAATAATTTCTAGGCAAGCATTAATTTCTCGGAAGATCTACATACAAATGATATGTATGCATATAGCACAATCAAGCAGCAGGTAGGGCGAATCGGACAACTTTTATAGAGGCGTCCATTTGGCAAACCAAGGCTTCCTCCAAAATCGTAAAAAAAGCGTCTATTTAGCAAACCAAGGTTTTCTCGAAATCGTAAAAAAAAGTTTCCTTTGGAGACGCCAAAGTCGTTGTCGCACACTCCCTGCTGCTATGGTGGTAAAAATCCTTTTTACGATGAAAATCCTTTTAGGATTTCACAATCAAACTAATTTGTAAAACCTCACCTCGTAAATCAACTATATTATTGGACTGGTCAGTGAGTTTAAAATTAATTCTCGTTAAGGAATTATTATGACATCGCATCTAGATTGGATAAGTTGGATCCTCAATGATTAGAAACCCTGGAGGAGCTGTTGGTGCAAATGAATAAAAAATATATCCTTGTTGAGCTTAATTTGATCTTTCGAAATTTATTTGATAACTTCCTTCGATAACATCACATACTAAATTCAGTGCGATCACCGAGGATATATTGACGTTTTGAGGAGCGATATGCCTACCACCACCATCTGGATACAAGTTGATTTAATATTTCAATTCGTTTAATGATTTCACTCTGCTAAGACTCATTGAAAGCCTGTTGTAGTCGTTGTAGTTGTTGACTGTGTTCTTGATTGATTTCTCTAAAGTATTCAATAATTCTGTTATGATATATATTTATATATGTAATATATATTTATATATGTAATTGATTCTGAAGTCTGTCCAACCTTAAATCTCTAAAAGGCGGCATCCTGATCAACAAAATTAAAATAACTACCATGCAGTGATGACTTTTTCATATCGAGGAGATGTTCTTTATATGATGTGGTAATTTCATGGTATGATTGTTTATCCGTAACATAATCAGATTTTTGTGGTTCAGGTGGAGGTGGTTTTTCAGACCATCCTAACACGGTTCATATAGAAATCTGATATATATCTAAGACATAACTGGGTGAGTTTATCTCAGTGGCAGATGATAACGTCGGCTCATGAACTGTTATAGCGATTTTCGATTCTTTTCCAGTAATTGACTTTATTCTGATGTGTAATTCATCATTGATTTGTTCGATTTGGTAAGACCCTGATGGTAGAGAAGCAAAGTTCCAGTTTGGAGTACCATCGGGTTTATTCTTACTCGCAAACACCAGGGAATTATTTGGTTGTTGACCACCGAATGCCTGTGATCTAATATTTGGCCAACTGTGATCCACTCGTAACTTTTCTAATGCTATTTCTTTCACGGTAATCGCAGAAGGAAAATTCACACTGAATTCAGGATCGGGTGATGTTATTTATATCATACTTGTTCTCACCGGGTTGGTAGTTTCTGCTATTCGTTGAAGTAGTTCTTGCGATGTTGCCATTGTTATTATACTCATGTTATTTTTCTAATTTTGACATCGCTGAATCATAAACACGTACCATCGCTGAAAACACACTATCGGATATGAATGTGTCATCGAGTGACGACGATATCATCGAGGATAATTGAGAGTATGCGGTTGACACAACATGAAATTTAACTACGTAATTCCAAAGAAATCTAATAGAGGTTTGTCAATATTGTCAATTATATTTCTTTGTAATTCAGAAAACTGATCGAATTTAGTTATATGGTCGTCGTATTCATCGCGTAGTTTTTAAAATGGTTCTAAATTGTTTATTCTATCCACAATAGTTGAAATAAGTACACCTGGTTTGAGTTTACCCTGATCGGAAAACAACGCGATAGTATCTTCTACTGCGTCGCGTTGTTTAACTAAAATATCATCAAGGGAAACATTATTAGTTTTCAATTTACCCTGACGATCTTGAAATACAATTATTTCATTGGGATCAACACTTGCGAGATTTAGCATCTCAGCTATTTCATCTTCGATTATTTTTTTATATCACCGGTTGCAGATATTTCCGCGGTGGGTTTTTTCAGGCTTGATAAAGATATCCCCCAAATATCAATCATGTTATTCTATATTACATTCGTCTCTTTAAGTAATTCATTATTGTGTATTCGTAGACGACATTATAAAGTGATTTAGATGATGTTGAAACCACCATTAACATTTCAAGGACTTCTGCCCCACATCAGTTTTCAAGTAAGCCCAGTATGGGTAACTCTGAATACCAAATAGGAACTGAATAATCAAACTTGGATATATACTCAAGAAATCTTCTTCTTTACAAGGAGGAAATCCATACGGGTCAAAATAAATAACATATTGTGGATGTATCACGTAACCCATCCAATGTACTCCAGAATTATTGTTAAAACCGATATCAATTATACCGGTTTCAAAGATTTTTGCTTGTACCGGCAACTGATTTTCCCTGAATACACCTCTGAAATGTTTTATTGGGAGTTTCTTTACTATATCAATCGTGTTAAGATTGGATTTTTCAACTATGGGTTTTGGTGATATATCAATCGTGTTAAGATTGGACTTTTCAACTATGGGTTTTGGTGATATGTTAGCAGAAAGGGGTTTATAAAACCACGTTGTTAGTTTTTTCACTTGTTCGAATAAACTTCTCCAAATATCAATCATGTTACTTTATATAATTTCTCTCTAAAAAGCGATTACTCGTATATTCGTGTAAGGTTTTATGTTGTGGTTTTCCCGATGATGAAATAGCGTCAAGGACATTCGATACTTCTATGCCGCATATTGGTGGGTCATTCATTTTCTGTATTGGTAGCATAGAATACCAGCGAGGGGTTTTAAGTGGTTTATATAGCGCGTAAATTCTTTAGGCGGCGCTAACCCATATGAATCGAAATAAACAATTGCACTCGGATCAATCGCGTATGCAACCCAGTGAGTTCCGGGTCCGGTGCTGTTATCAAGATGAATGATACCGGTTTCAACGTTTTTTGGTTGTGCCGGCAAATGATCTTTCATAAAGACACCTCTAAAGTTTTTTTATCGCTAGTTTTTTAGCAGCATCGAGTAAATCAAAATTTGACATGGGAACTATTGTTAGTAAACTGTTCCTGGTATTCTCAGACCCTTTCCGCTGTACCATGAATACGGAGTTCCTGGTAGTCGTAGACCCTTTCCTCGTTTCTTTTTTATACCCGCTTCCAGTTGCTTTCTTTTGTGCTATCCCTGCCGCTGTTCCAACGGCTCCTAGAGCGGCGGCTTTTGCTACCGCTAATGCTGGAATCGCAGCGAGAAGTTGGAATATACCACCTGATTTTATCATGTTTTTGATCGCAGCTGCAGAGAGTCTGATCTGAACACCGTTTTTATCTTTGAAAGCATCATTAAAGTGTTTTATCTGACGAGCTGTCAATGACAGTTTATTCTGACCACCAGATATCTGATTGTGCTTCAGCGATATTGTGGTTCCACATTTTTAAGGTGATTCCGATTGCAATTTTTTAATTTGACCAGGAGTCAACTTAACACTAACAACACTGCATGATATTTTGTTAATAACAGATTGATCTAATTGCTACATTACATATTTTCCACTGGTGCATCAACTACCTTCATTCGTCCACCAACACCTTCGAGTAGCATTGATTTATCACTGAGAAATACAGCAACTGCCCTGTAATTAACAGTACCAGCAGGACGGGTTACACGAGCTCTGAAGTATATGTCAACTACGGATTGTCATGTTAAGTCAAGATGTTCCAGCGAGAAGTAATAGATGGGATATCGTTTTTTAAAATCAAATTGTGATATTTGCAGACCAGTATCCACATTATTATCGCGTCCCAGAAATGACAACAAACGGTGATACACGCGTGCTATTTGGTTGGTTCCGTAATCAAGTTGTATATCCTCGGATGGTTCTTGTTGACCGTTTATCTTCAACGAAACTTCATTACACCCAATTTGATCCAATATTATATGACTGCGTGTTTGTGAATTCAATCGCGTCCTATCCTGTAAAGCAATAAATATATGACGCGGAACTGAAATACCTTGTTTTGATGCCAGGTGCCATGTAAGTGTACCATCAATATTAGAATCCATGGTATCTGTGGTCACTGTTAGCCAACTTAGCAATGATTTTCCGCCTAAACTCAAAAATGATAGTAATGTTTGCTCTATGGTGATTGATGGAGTCATTATTGGCATCCACAATGATAGTTTTGATATAATGACTTTACCCTCAGCAACACCAGCACCATGCCAGATTGCATCATTATCACTACCCTTTCTTACGAGTGCTACTGTATGCTTCGCTCCTTAGATAACTTGTCTAACATTTCTGCAAAATCCGAAAATATGATGTAGTGGAATCGCGCATGAAAATTGTCTACTCTGTCCTTGCAACACTGATACGCGTGTTGCAAACCCCAAGTTGTAATCGGGATTAACGCTTTTTATAATATCAAAGGCAGCAGCTGGTCTTACTTCGTGTACAAGAGAAGCGGGTACTGGTTGTGGATCAGATGCGGTATCTTGCGGTGTCCGTAATTTAGTATACGGGATGTGTTCAGGATGATCAGTGAGATCCTTAGAGAACATCATAGACGGACCCACCGATCTTGTATAATCATCAGAGTATCTTGCTAACCCCACTATTGTTGTGGCAATATCAACCTCACGCTCTATAGACTCGATTTATCTTCCATCAGTCATTTATCTAGCACTCTCAAATAGCGCCATGATACCATTATTGACAAAACCAACTCGGATAGTTTCATCATCTGGAGGTTCATCTTTCTCTTCTTCTTGTTCAAGTGGTTCTTGTTCTCGTTATTCCTGAAGTTGTACAGCGGTTACTATAGCACCAGGAAGTGTTTTTAAAGATTTGTTTGCTTGCTTGGATCTCTTTGCTAATTTTTCAAGCACAAGAAGAAGAGGCTCTTCTTTTCTTTTTCCTTTCTTGGGGACATCTCCCCATATGCCTCTTTGAGTGGTCGATACGACGTCTTTAGTAGCATTGGATACTGGTTTGAATAACTGTTCCGTATCCGCCGTAAAATCACTTTGAAGACTATGTCTCGTTTGGAGCATATTTCGAACTGAATCACGAATTGGAATAAACTTCTTAATCGCATCTAATCATTGTTGTGCTAATTTAGTTGTATGTGCAACACCCACTATTATAAATTAATGTACGATCTAAATGTAGTGACCAAGTCACCATTGGAAAATCCGTAGATTACTTTACGCACCCCAATCTACCGGTTCAAGCCGGTTCCAACTGGTTCTCGCCAGCTCATACGCCTTGGAACTACTTCAAAACCGGTTAGAACCGGTATACTCCTAGTAAGTTTGATGAAAAAAGGGACTTTTTTCTGACTTTCCCTTACGAAAAACCGGTTTAAACCGGTTCCAAGCGGTTCAAGCCGGTTCCAACTGGTTCTCGCCAGCTCATACGCCTTGGAACTACTTCAAAACCGGTTAGAACCGGTTTACTCCTAGTAAGTTTGATGAAAAAAGGGACTTTTTTCTGACTTTCCCTTACGAAAAACCGGTTTAAACCGGTTCCAACCGGTTCAAGCCGGTTCCAACTGGTTCTCGCCAGCTCATACGCCTTGGAACTACTTCAAAACCGGTTAGAACCGGTTTACTCCTAGTAAGTTTGATGAAAAAAGGGACTTTTTTCTGACTTTCCCTTACGAAAAACCGGTTTAAACCGGTTCCAACCGGTTCAAGCCGGTTCCAACTGGTTCTCGCCAGCTCATACGCCTTGGAACTACTTCAAAACCGGTTAGAACCGGTTTACTCCTAGTAAGTTTGATGAAAAAAGGGACTTTTCTCTGACTTTCCCTTACTAAAAACCGGTTTAAACCGGTTCCAACCGGTTCAAGCCGGTTCCAACTGGTTCTCGCCAGCTCATACGCCTTGGAACTACTTCAAAACCGGTTAGAATCGGTTTACTCCTAGTAAGTTTGATGAAAAAAGGGACTTTTTTCTGACTTTCCCTTACGAAAAACCGGTTTAAACCGGTTCCAACCGGTTCAAGCCGGTTCCAACTGGTTCTCGCCAGCTCATACGCCTTGGAACTACTTCAAAACCGGTTAGAACCGGTTTACTCCTAGTAAGTTTGATGAAAAAAGGGACTTTTTTCTGACTTTCCCTTACGAAAAACCGGTTTAAACCGGTTCCAACCGATTCAAGCCGGTTCCAACTGGTTCTCGCTAGCTCATACGCCTTGGAACTACTTCAAAACCGGTTAGAACCGGTTTACTCCTAGTAAGTTTGATGAAAAAGGGACTTTTTCTGACTTTCCCTTACGAAAAACCGGTTTAAACCGGTTCCAACCGGTTCAAGCCGGTTCCAACTGGTTCTCGCCAGCTCATACGCCTTGGAACTACTTCAAAACCGGTTAGAACCGGTTTACTCCTAGTAAGTTTGATGAAAAAAGGGACTTTTTTCTGACTTTCCCTTACGAAAAACCGGTTTAAAGGGTTAACCCTAACCCTAACCCTAACCCTAACCCTAACCCTTAAACCGGTTTTTCGTAAGGGAAAGTCAGAAAAAAGTCCCTTTTTTCATCAAACTTACTAGGAGTAAACCGGTTCTAACCGGTTTTGAAGTAGTTCCAAGGCGTATGAGCTGGCGAGAACCAGTTGGAACCGGCTTGAACCGCTTGGAACCGGTTTAAACCGGTTTTTCGTAAGGGAAAGTCAGAAAAAAGTCCCTTTTTTCATCAAACTTACTAGGAGTATACCGGTTCTAACCGGTTTTGAAGTAGTTCCAAGGCGTATGAGCTGGCGAGAACCAGTTGGAACCGGCTTGAACCGGTAGATTTGGGTGCGTAAAGTAATCTACGGATTTTCCAATGGTGACTTGGTCACTACATTTAGATCGTACATTAATTTATAATAGTGGGTGTTGCACATACAACTAAATTAGCACAACAATGATTAGATGCGATTAAGAAGTTTATTCCAATTCGTGATTCAGTTCGAAATATGCTCCAAACGAGACATAGTCTTCAAAGTGATTTTACGGCGGATACGGAACAGTTATTCAAACCAGTATCCAATGCTACTAAAGACGTCGTATCGACCACTCAAAGAGGCATATGGGGAGATGTCCCCAAGAAAGGAAAAAGAAAAGAAGAGCCTCTTCTTCTTGTGCTTGAAAAATTAGCAAAGAGATCCAAGCAAGCAAACAAATCTTTAAAAACACTTCCTGGTGCTATAGTAACCGCTGTACAACTTCAGGAATAACGAGAACAAGAACCACTTGAACAAGAAGAAGAGAAAGATGAACCTCCAGATGATGAAACTATCCGAGTTGGTTTTGTCAATAATGGTATCATGGCGCTATTTGAGAGTGCTAGATAAATGACTGATGGAAGATAAATCGAGTCTATAGAGCGTGAGGTTGATATTGCCACAACAATAGTGGGGTTAGCAAGATACTCTGATGATTATACAAGATCGGTGGGTCCGTCTATGATGTTCTCTAAGGATCTCACTGATCATCCTGAACACATCCCGTATACTAAATTACGGACACCGCAAGATACCGCATCTGATCCACAACCAGTACCCGCTTCTCTTGTACACGAAGTAAGACCAGCTGCTGCCTTTGATATTATAAAAAGCGTTAATCCCGATTACAACTTGGGGTTTGCAACACGCGTATCAGTGTTGCAAGGACAGCGTAGACAATTTTCATGCGCGATTCCACTACATCATATTTTCGGATTTTGCAGAAATGTTAGACAAGTTATCTAAGGAGCGAAGCATACAGTAGCACTCGTAAGAAAGGGTAGTGATAATGATGCAATCTGGCATGGTGCTGGTGTTGCTGAGGGTAAAGTCATTATATCAAAACTATCATTGTGGATGCCAATAATGACTCCATCAATCACCATAGAGCAAACATTACTATCATTTTTGAGTTTAGGCGGAAAATCATTGCTAAGTTGGCTAACAGTGACCACAGATACCATGGATTCTAATATTCATGGTACACTTACATGGCACCTGGCATCAAAACAAGGTATTTCAGTTCCGCGTCATATATTTATTGCTTTACAGGATAGGACGCGATTGAATTCACAAACACGCAGTCATATAATATTGGATCAAATTGGGTGTAATGAAGTTTCGTTGAAGATAAACGGTCAACAAGAACCATCCGAGGATATACAACTTGATTACGGAACCAACCAAATAGCACGCGTGTATCACCGTTTGTTGTCATTTCTGGGACGCGATAATAATGTGGATACTGGTCTGCAAATATCACAATTTGATTTTAAAAAACGATATCCCATCTATTACTTCTCGCTGGAACATCTTGACTTAACATGACAATCCGTAGTTGACATATACTTCAGAGCTCGTGTAACCCGTCCTGCTGGTACTGTTAATTACAGGGCAGTTGCTGTATTTCTCAGTGACAAATCAATGCTACTCGAAGGTGTTGGTGGACGAATGAAGGTAGTTGATGCACCAGTGGAAAATATGTAATGTAGCAATTAGATCAATCTGTTATTAACAAAATATCATGCAGTGTTGTTAGTGTTAAGTTGACTCCTGGTCAAATTAAAAAATTGCAATCGGAATCACCTTAAAAATGTGGAACCACAATATCGCTGAAGCACAATCAGATATCTGGTGGTCAGAATAAACTGTCATTGACAGCTCGTCAGATAAAACACTTTAATGATGCTTTCAAAGATAAAAACGGTGTTCAGATCAGACTCTCTGCAGCTGCGATCAAAACCATGATAAAATCAGGTGGTATATTCCAACTTCTCGCTGCGATTCCAGCATTAGCGGTAGCAAAAGCCGCCGCTCTAGGAGCCGTTGGAACAGCGGCAGGGATAGCACAAAAGAAAGCAACTGGAAGCGGGTATAAAAAAGAAACGAGGAAAGGGTCTACGACTACCAGGAACTCCGTATTCATGGTACAGCGGAAAGGGTCTGAGAATACCAGGAACAGTTTACTAACAATAGTTCCCATGTCAAATTTTGATTTACTCGATGCTGCTAAAAAACTAGCGATAAAAAAACTTTAGAGGTGTCTTTATGAAAGATCATTTGCCGGCACAACCAAAAAACGTTGAAACCGGTATCATTCATCTTGATAACAGCACCGGACCCGGAACTCACTGGGTTGCATACGCGATTGATCCGAGTGCAATTGTTTATTTCGATTCATATGGGTTAGCGCCGCCTAAAGAATTTACGCGCTATATAAACCACTTAAAACCCCTCGCTGGTATTCTATGCTACCAATACAGAAAATGAATGACCCACCAATATGCGGCATAGAAGTATCGAATGTCCTTGACGCTATTTCATCATCGGGAAAACCACAACATAAAACCTTACACGAATATACGAGTAATCGCTTTTTAGAGAGAAATTATATAAAGTAACATGATTGATATTTGGAGAAGTTTATTCGAACAAGTGAAAAAACTAACAACGTGGTTTTATAAACCCCTTTCTGCTAACATATCACCAAAACCCATAGTTGAAAAGTCCAATCTTAACACGATTGATATATCACCAAAACCCATAGTTGAAAAATCCAATCTTAACACGATTGATATAGTAAAGAAACTCCCAATAAAACATTTCAGAGGTGTATTCAGGGAAAATCAGTTGCCGGTACAAGCAAAAATCTTTGAAACCGGTATAATTGATATCGGTTTTAACAATAATTCTGGAGTACATTGGATGGGTTACGTGATACATCCACAATATGTTATTTATTTTGACCCGTATGGATTTCCTCCTTGTAAAGAAGAAGATTTCTTGAGTATATATCCAAGTTTGATTATTCAGTTCCTATTTGGTATTCAGAGTTACCCATACTGGGCTTACTTGAAAACTGATGTGGGGCAGAAGTCCTTGAAATGTTAATGGTGGTTTCAACATCATCTAAATCACTTTATAATGTCGTCTACGAATACACAATAATGAATTACTTAAAGAGACGAATGTAATATAGAATAACATGATTGATATTTGGGGGATATCTTTATCAAGCCTGAAAAAACCCACCGCGGAAATATCTGCAACCGGTGATATAAAAAAATAATCGAAGATGAAATAGCTGAGATGCTAAATCTCGCAAGTGTTGATCCCAATGAAATAATTGTATTTCAAGATCGTCAGGGTAAATTGAAAACTAATAATGTTTCCCTTGATGATATTTTAGTTAAACAACGCGACGCAGTAGAAGATACTATCGCGTTGTTTTCCGATCAGGGTAAACTCAAACCAGGTGTACTTATTTCAACTATTGTGGATAGAATAAACAATTTAGAACCATTTTAAAAACTACGCGATGAATACGACGACCATATAACTAAATTCGATCAGTTTTCTGAATTACAAAGAAATATAATTGACAATATTGACAAACCTCTATTAGATTTCTTTGGAATTACGTAGTTAAATTTCATGTTGTGTCAACCGCATACTCTCAATTATCCTCGATGATATCGTCGTCACTCGATGACACATTCATATCCGATAGTGTGTTTTCAGCGATGGTACGTGTTTATGATTCAGCGATGTCAAAATTAGAAAAATAACATGAGTATAATAACAATGGCAACATCGCAAGAACTACTTCAACGAATAGCAGAAACTACCAACCCGGTGAGAACAAGTATGATATAAATAACATCACCCGATCCTGAATTCAGTGTGAATTTTCCTTCTGCGATTACCGTGAAAGAAATAGCATTAGAAAAGTTACGAGTGGATCACAGTTGGCCAAATATTAGATCACAGGCATTCGGTGGTCAACAACCAAATAATTCCCTGGTGTTTGCGAGTAAGAATAAACCCGATGGTACTCCAAACTGGAACTTTGCTTCTCTACCATCAGGGTCTTACCAAATCGAACAAATCAATGATGAATTACACATCAGAATAAAGTCAATTACTGGAAAAGAATCGAAAATCGCTATAACAGTTCATGAGCCGACGTTATCATCTGCCACTGAGATAAACTCACCCAGTTATGTCTTAGATATATATCAGATTTCTATATGAACCGTGTTAGGATGGTCTGAAAAACCACCTCCACCTGAACCACAAAAATCTGATTATGTTACGGATAAACAATCATACCATGAAATTACCACATCATATAAAGAACATCTCCTCGATATGAAAAAGTCATCACTGCATGGTAGTTATTTTAATTTTGTTGATCAGGATGCCGCCTTTTAGAGATTTAAGGTTGGACAGACTTCAGAATCAATTACATATATAAATATATATTACATATATAAATATATATCATAACAGAATTATTGAATACTTTAGAGAAATCAATCAAGAACACAGTCAACAACTACAACGACTACAACAGGCTTTCAATGAGTCTTAGCAGAGTGAAATCATTAAACGAATTGAAATATTAAATCAACTTGTATCCAGATGGTGGTGGTAGGCATATCGCTCCTCAAAACGTCAATATATCCTCGGTGATCGCACTGAATTTAGTATGTGATGTTATCGAAGGAAGTTATCAAATAAATTTCGAAAGATCAAATTAAGCTCAACAAGGATATATTTTTTATTCATTTGCACCAACAGCTCCTCCAGGGTTTCTAATCATTGAGGATCCAACTTATCCAATCTAGATGCGATGTCATAATAATTCCTTAACGAGAATTAATTTTAAACTCACTGACCAGTCCAATAATATAGTTGATTTACGAGGTGAGGTTTTACAAATTAGTTTGATTGTGAAATCCTAAAAGGATTTTCATCGTAAAAAGGATTTTTACCACCATAGCAGCAGGGAGTGTGCGACAACGACTTTGGCGTCTCCAAAGGAAACTTTTTTTTACGATTTCGAGAAAACCTTGGTTTGCTAAATAGACGCTTTTTTTACGATTTTGGAGGAAGCCTTGGTTTGCCAAATGGACGCCTCTATAAAAGTTGTCCGATTCGCCCTACCTGCTGCTTGATTGTGCTATATGCATACATATCATTTGTATGTAGATCTTCCGAGAAATTAATGCTTGCCTAGAAATTATTAAATTAGATATAATGGTGAAGAAATCCGGAGAACTTCTTTACTTTAGTCCATGCAAAGTTCGAAACAGTAGTGTGCTACCCAAGCCATTATTTGTCATTTGAAACTCATTTCAGCTGTAGAAACAGTAGAGTGCCACCCATGCTATTATTTGTCATTTGAAACTCGTTTCAGCTGTAGAAACAACAGTAGTGGTCCAATATATATTTGGTTTCTTCTTTAATGCAATGCAATGATCAACGAACATAATGTGGATAATCTGTTAATTATTATGGTGACTGATATCCAAGGCATATTTTGTCTTGAATACATGACTGATATCCAAGGCATATTTTATCTTGAATACATGACTGATATCCAAGGCATATTTTGTCTTGAATACATAATCAGGGTAACTCCAATGGATTTAAAGTTTGTTTATTGTTTTGACAGCAGTCCTAACATAGACAGACACTCTCCATTTCATATTTATTTTAAATGTTTTAGGAACTTATTATTTTACATGCTGCATTTGAAATCTGATATTTTTAAATTACTGTAGACGGTAATTTTTTTTAATCAGACTGGGTGCTAGCTCATGTTCTAAGTTTGGAATTTAATCTCTATTAAACATCCATGCAGATAATGTCGATTGTTTTTTTCAATGTTAGATTAAGAGCTGTGTTATGCATTGAGAGTTTATATTACACACTGTTAAGATTTAAATGGAGTTTTGTCTGACCTAATCCAGATGGATGCTATACGGCTGACAATGTAGGTTCTCTAATAGCATTCGTAAATTACATATTTCTACTCTATTGTTTAAATGGTTTTAATATGTCAGATGTGAATACAAGTGACGGGGGAGGGGATGTTACAATAGTACAAAGAAGAGAAAATAAATATCTACACAATACCATGCCGTACGTTGTACAATGTGTAGAATATATGGCACCTGTGTGTATTGTTGGATCAACTTGTTTTTATTACATTTAGTCTACTGAGGGTCACGATTCAAAGAGCATGACCTACCTTTGCATAGCGTGTCACAACGTATGCTAGTTACAGTTCATGAATATAAGATGAAATATTCTGTAATTGTAGTAACCATATAAATGAATCATTTAATTGGTGGGTTTAGGGTTAGGATTAAAGTTAATTGGTGGGGTTTGCTTGGAATTTGAGGGTAATTCTGTCTCAAATGGATGTAAAGAACTATCCATGCTTTACAGCATAGCCAAAAGACCATATATTAGATGAAAATAGAAACAAATAACAAAATCTAGAGGTGAAAGAAAAGAAAATATGTTTGATAAAAAATGAAACACCAGGCCACAGGTACTAGGTATTACTGGAAGGGATGTAATAGGGTTAGGGTTAGGGTTAGGGTTAGGACAATTAAACGGGCAGTCCATTAGATCAGATATATTAAACATGATGTCAAGTAATAATGTGCACCTAAGAATTGTACTTCCGGTTCCTAGGTACTGATAAGGGATGTTCCATTTCATTACTGGAAGGGATGTAATTGATTCTGCCTTACATATGCAAGTTACATACATAAAGAAATGTATAAAATGTAAAACTCTTGAAAGCTTATCATAACAGCAACTATAAACAAGCAAGAAGTATATCGCACTTAAATTTCGTGAAGTGAATTAAAACAGCTATTTGTTAAATTTTCAAATGGTACAATTTTAGGACGAAATTAAATAATTTGTTTTGTCTCTCCATCGAATAATCCAATTAAAATTTTGCACTCCAAATGATGTTCTATGGTATAGAATCATACATCTAACAGGTTTAGACTGCACTTATTTAATTAATTCATTTGAACTGCCAATTGTACCCAGATAGCAAGCCTCTATCGTTAACTAGTTGCATCAGTTATTTTGTTTGCACATGCTCTATACCAGGAATAATGCTTTGAAACGACCACCTATGTATACAGTTATGCTAAACTGCCACGCACAGATGATTCAACATGACAAAATGGTAAATGGTTTAGGTAGTCATCCAATGTCTCACCAGTTGCACACTGAAGACACAAAAATGTACAAATGTAGCCACCCGACTGAAGTTGATGGTACCATCCAAGCAGTAGAGATTTGCATTTCAGATGTGAAATCATGGATGACATGTAGCAAGCTGCAGATGAATGATGATAAAACTGAGGCCATTCTGATCACAGCACAAAGACTTTGTCATTCACATCCTTTACCAACATTAAATTCACACAGGCAGTACGAAACCTAGGTGTTACTCTCGACAGTACTCTCACTTTGCACCATGTCATGAACATATGAAAGGTTGTATGTCTTGAGCTTAGACGCATCAGCTACATTCGCAAATATCTTTCAGTTGATGCCACTCAAACACTCGTGTGTTTATTATTACTTTCAAGACTGGACTATTGTAATTCAATTATGTCTGGATCGTCTCAATATCTACTATAGAAACTTAAAAAAGAGTTCAAAACAAAGCTGCTCGGATCATCTTTTGAGTACCACGACCAGGGCACACCTTCCCACTGCTCTGTATCCTACATTGGCTATACATTCGATCCAGAATCAAACACAAAATGTGTTATCTATGCTACGTTTCGCTGACGGACTTTTGTCCAGCATACCTATCCGGCCTCACCCATGTGTACACACCAGCAAGCTAAGTACGCTCCTCTTCTGCCAATCGTATTCTCATTATTCCCAATATAAAAACGAAGTCATATGGACAACGTTCTTTTGCATACCAGGGCCCAGCAACGTGGATCGAATAGCCCATTGAAATTAGACACAAAGACACAGTGATCCCTTTCAAGATTTCTCTTAAACTCACCTGTTTCGACTGCAAGAACAAACTTAATGACCTAATAATGTTTTGTACCTTACATATTTTCACCATATTTTTACGTTTACTAATATCATGGTGTTCGTTTTCGTTTTTGTGTTTTGTAGTCATATCATTATAAATGTTTTAAAGAGCTTATAACAAAAAGTTTAGGCGCCATGCAAAGTCTACATTATTATGGTACAGGCTAGCATGTTCAACCTTCTTAATACAATATGTGAAATGAAACCTCCACGTACTGAAGAATAACAAAGCCAATAATTTGAGAGTATCATCCCTCTTACTGTAGAAATGGTTGAGATGAGACAGTATTGTCTCTATTGCATCAAACGCACATACTCGACTCGTTCAACACTCTTGACATATATGAGATCTATTATGTATATCTATTGTTTTTAACTCATACTTGACTTGTTCAACACTCTTGACATATATGAGACCTATTATGTATATCTATTCTTTTTAACTCATACTCGACTTGTTCAACACTCTTGACATATATGAGATCTATTATGTATATCTATTGTTTTTAACTCATACTCGACTTGTTCAACACTCTTGATGTCACGGAATTGTATACGACTATGTTCAATATGTATATGTGGTCAAAAATCTAGTCTCGATTTCGTTACTGCGTACAGCCTTACCGAGGGTAGTTTATTATTTTTTGGGTATTTTTAGTTGTTTCGACATAATGAGCGAACGCTCAGCTCATGCTGCATGTGCGAAATTGCCTGCAGTTTAAAGTACCTAGCTGCGCATATCTGTCACAGCTAGGGGTATATAAGGACGAAATTATAAGACAGAAATCACATAACGATCCAGTCTTGTCGGAAAAGCTTCCATCCTAAACGGAGCAATCTATCAGCTAAAAGAGCTGACGTGGTGTGGTAACTGAAGTGGTGTAGTGCCATATTGTGCTGAAGTGTTGTGACGTAGTGTGGTGATGTGTTGTGCTGAAGTGGTGCAGTGTTGTGGTAACTGCGTGTGTGGTGACGTGTTGTGCTGAAGTGGTGCATTGTTGTGGTAACTGCGTGTGTGGTGCCACGTTGTGGTGACTACGTGTGTGGGCTTGTCTATGCTGACCGTGTAATGCCCGTGTGTGGTGCTTGTGTATGGTGCTTACGTATGCTGCATATATCTCGTCATATGGACGACGTAATATTTATTTAAATATCTTCTTTGCAGTTTCGTTATATGAACGACACCTGCATAATTTCATTCTACACAAATCTCGTCCCATGAACGAGAACTTCAGAATTTAGGGTTCACGATTGCATATGTCTCGTCATATGGACGACGTATTAATTATTTAATATCTTCATTCTAGTCTCGTCATATTGACGACGCATTCTTTGCATATTTGCATCTATCTCGTTATACGAGCCTTTTATATATATATATATATATATATATATATATATATATATATATATTCATATTTGTAAATTCATTCTTATACTTCTTTTTTGTCATTACGTTACTGAAATTCATAGTTCCATGTTAGGAACATTTATATAAATAGATTTTTCTTATATTTTGTAAAATATTGGTGTCAGAGTTGATTTGTTAAAATTGCGTTTATAAAATAAACATCTTATTAACGCAGTTGTGTTCCGTGTCTTCACTAATCCAGTCCCGACTCGGTCTATCTTGTGACAAATGGTGTCAGAAGTGGGATCATAATTGGATTAGGCGAAGCACGGATTTTAAATTGCATAGGTCCTGATTGTGGTAAGTTTTGTTTTAAAGATATTTTTCAGATCAGAAGCTTCCTTACAAGACAAATCAGGCTGGTGAGTTAATACCTCACTCATATTCTGTTTTATATATACATATATACATATTGAATACATTGGGAGGAGTAATATACGGTTCGTTCACGTAATCCCAAGAATTGTACGTGTTATATGATGGTGTATTTAGGATTGGTTATCTTATCAACAGCATTCACCATATCGTCACTCAAAGATTGATGCGTTGGGCACTAACCATACAGCCATATCGTTTTCGGATTGAAGAAATCGGAGGGTCGGAAAATGTAGGGGCTGATTACTTAGCAGACTGTGATTTACAGGTTTTTTTTTTTTATTCCTTCATTATATCACGTTATTACTGTAAGGTAAATAACGTCTCATTTCGTATTTTGTGTGCTAATTCCGTGTTTTTCTAAAAGTGTTTCCACTTTTTTTTGAAGGGGGGAGGTATGTCACGGAATTGTATACGACTATGTTCAATATGTATATGTGGTCAAAAATCTAGTCTCGATTTCGTTACTGCGTACAGCCTTACCGAGGGTAGTTTATTATTTTTTGGGTATTTTTAGTTGTTTCGACATAATGAGCGAACGCTCAGCTCATGCTGCATGTGCGAAATTGCCTGCAGTTTAAAGTACCTAGCTGCGCATATCTGTCACAGCTAGGGGTATATAAGGACGAAATTATAAGACAGAAATCACATAACGCTCCTGTCTTGTCGGAAATGCTTCCATCCTTAAAAGGAGCAATCTAATGGAAACTACAGAAACTATATGATGGAATCAAAAAACTAGAGGATACTAAAAAGATAAAAGAAATATACAAATGAAAAGACAGGAGAGAAGGATATTTACAGATAATAGATAAGTGAGAAAGGAAACGAATAACCAGAAGAAGCACGCATTGCACGTGGAAAAATGGCGGCTTCACGGAGGACTATGCTGAACCTGCAAAAATATTTTAGAACTAGAAGAGTAACAAGAACTGATGGAGACTATATAGAATGCAGATATAAAGAGGGAACACAGCAGTTAAAATTTCCGGACAGACAAGGGCAAAATTTACCAACGTCAACAGCAGTTCTAACATGTCTACAAATGTTAGATGCAGAAATAATGAAGAAAATCTATTCTATAAATTATACCAAAGATGGCTACAACATAAGGTATAAAGGTAACACACCTGCCTTAGAGTATGGACAAGAAATTTTTATATTGGGAAATAATGTAATTGTTCAAAAACCGGAACCTATCATGAGGAAAATAAAAAAACGGACAGGCGAATTACATATAGAAGGCATCCCAATTGAAATACCGATAGAAGATGTAGTTGAATGGACAGAAGAAAAGTTTGGGATAAAAGTGGAAAACTACCGCCTAGGGAAAGTTAAGGGGTTTGAAATCTTCAATGAAACAAGGATAATGGAAATTGAAAAATCAAAAATGAAGATGATAAAGCGAGCTTGCTTTTTACATGGTTTTCTCATTAAAACATGGTATAAAGGGTGTATTTATGACAGGAAATGCAGTAAATGTGGATCATTTGGACATACACCCAGAAAATGTCCAGGAAGTGAGCGTCTACTTGTTGAAGAGATGATTTTGGAAGTTCAGACCATAAATGAAACACAAGAAAAATTTGATAGGATAGATAACATAGAAAGCAAAACAAATGAACAACAAGTAGAGAAACAAGAAACAAGAGAAAACAGAGAAGAACTACAACTAGAAGGGATACAACAGCAACAACAGAAACAAGAAACAAAGACAAAGAAAAAGAAAAAGAAAAAAGCATCCAAAAAAGCGATAAATCAACAAGAACAAGTTTATGGAAAACAAGAGAGTACAAATACCCAGAAAGAACAAGAACAGGATGTACTAGAAGCCGTTACAACTACTCGGAATGTTGAACCCATAGGGCAAAAACAACAACAACAAAAACAAACACAAATAACAACAAAAGTCACGCAACCAATGAAAAAGAGGAAAATAAAAGAGACTAGCCAGGAAGAAATACAGACAAAAGAACTAGTACAAACAAAATCAGAACGATTCGGGAAGAAAACAAATCTAGAAGAAAGTGTACCTTTCTATGAAATAGAAAGATTAACACCAACACCTGAAGATTATGAGGAGGCTCAAAAATATTTTGAAAATATGGACAGTGATGACCCAGAAAGAACACAAAGTGAGATAGAAAAGGACAAAAAAGAATATCAAGAATATATGGCAAGGTTGAACAAAAATACCCCAGATAGGAAAGGCAGAAGGAAGGAAAAAAGAAAACTGGACAGGAAGGAACAACTAGAAAGAAGAAAGGATCTGAAATCAGATGAATGTCTTTAAATTTATATAAATATATATAGATATTTATACTTACATATAAAAAAAAAAAAAAAATATAAAAATTTAAAAAAAAAAAAAAAAAAATATATATATATATATATATATATATATATATATGAATAATATAAAAAAAAAAAAAAAAAAAAAAAAAAAAAAAATTATACTATAGCACACATTTCAAACGAAAACAGGAGGGCCTTTCCCTCAAATGGTCTGCAAAGATCAGAGGAAAGACGACCCCTCCAAAAAAAAAAAAAAAAAAAAATCTATCAGCTAAAAGAGCTGACGTGGTGTGGTAACTGAAGTGGTGTAGTGCCATATTGTGCTGAAGTGTTGTGACGTAGTGTGGTGATGTGTTGTGCTGAAGTGGTGCAGTGTTGTGGTAACTGCGTGTGTGGTGACGTGTTGTGCTGAAGTGGTGCATTGTTGTGGTAACTGCGTGTGTGGTGCCACGTTGTGGTGACTACGTGTGTGGGCTTGTCTATGCTGACCGTGTAATGCCCGTGTGTGGTGCTTGTGTATGGTGCTTACGTATGCTGCATATATCTCGTCATATGGACGACGTAATATTTATTTAAATATCTTCTTTGCAGTTTCGTTATATGAACGACACCTGCATAATTTCATTCTACACAAATCTCGTCCCATGAACGAGAACTTCAGAATTTAGGGTTCACGATTGCATATGTCTCGTCATATGGACGACGTATTAATTATTTAATATCTTCATTCTAGTCTCGTCATATTGACGACGCATTCTTTGCATATTTGCATCTATCTCGTTATACGAGCCTTTTATATATATATATATATATATATATATATATATATATATATATATATATATATATATATATATATATATATATATATTCATATTTGTAAATTCATTCTTATACTTCTTTTTTGTCATTACGTTACTGAAATTCATAGTTCCATGTTAGGAACATTTATATAAATAGATTTTTCTTATATTTTGTAAAATATTGGTGTCAGAGTTGATTTGTTAAAATTGCGTTTATAAAATAAACATCTTATTAACGCAGTTGTGTTCCGTGTCTTCACTAATCCAGTCCCGACTCGGTCTATCTTGTGACAAATGGTGTCAGAAGTGGGATCATAATTGGATTAGGCGAAGCACGGATTTTAAATTGCATAGGTCCTGATTGTGGTAAGTTTTGTTTTAAAGATATTTTTCAGATCAGAAGCTTCCTTACAAGACAAATCAGGCTGGTGAGTTAATACCTCACTCATATTCTGTTTTATATATACATATATACATATTGAATACATTGGGAGGAGTAATATACGGTTCGTTCACGTAATCCCAAGAATTGTACGTGTTATATGATGGTGTATTTAGGATTGGTTATCTTATCAACAGCATTCACCATATCGTCACTCAAAGATTGATGCGTTGGGCACTAACCATACAGCCATATCGTTTTCGGATTGAAGAAATCGGAGGGTCGGAAAATGTAGGGGCTGATTACTTAGCAGACTGTGATTTACAGGTTTTTTTTTTTTTATTCCTTCATTATATCACGTTATTACTGTAAGGTAAATAACGTCTCATTTCGTATTTTGTGTGCTAATTCCGTGTTTTTCTAAAAGTGTTTCCACTTTTTTTTGAAGGGGGGAGGTATGTCACGGAATTGTATACGACTATGTTCAATATGTATATGTGGTCAAAAATCTAGTCTCGATTTCGTTACTGCGTACAGCCTTACCGAGGGTAGTTTATTATTTTTTGGGTATTTTTAGTTGTTTCGACATAATGAGCGAACGCTCAGCTCATGCTGCATGTGCGAAATTGCCTGCAGTTTAAAGTACCTAGCTGCGCATATCTGTCACAGCTAGGGGTATATAAGGACGAAATTATAAGACAGAAATCACATAACGATCCAGTCTTGTCGGAAAAGCTTCCATCCTAAACGGAGCAATCTATCAGCTAAAAGAGCTGACGTGGTGTGGTAACTGAAGTGGTGTAGTGCCATATTGTGCTGAAGTGTTGTGACGTAGTGTGGTGATGTGTTGTGCTGAAGTGGTGCAGTGTTGTGGTAACTGCGTGTGTGGTGACGTGTTGTGCTGAAGTGGTGCATTGTTGTGGTAACTGCGTGTGTGGTGCCACGTTGTGGTGACTACGTGTGTGGGCTTGTCTATGCTGACCGTGTAATGCCCGTGTGTGGTGCCTGTGTATGGTGCTTACGTATGCTGCATATATCTCGTCATATGGACGACGTAATATTTATTTAAATATCTTCTTTGCAGTTTCGTTATATGAACGACACCTGCATAATTTCATTCTACACAAATCTCGTCCCATGAACGAGAACTTCAGAATTTAGGGTTCACGATTGCATATATCTCGTCATATGGACGACGTATTAATTATTTAATATCTTCATTCTAGTCTCGTCATATTGACGACGCATTCTTTGCATATTTGCATCTATCTCGTTATACGAGCCTTTTATATATATATATATATTCATATTTGTAAATTCATTCTTATACTTCTTTTTTGTCATTACGTTACTGAAATTCATAGTTCCATGTTAGGAACATTTATATAAATAGATTTTTCTTATATTTTGTAAAATATTGGTGTCAGAGTTGATTTGTTAAAATTGCGTTTATAAAATAAACATCTTATTAACGCAGTTGTGTTCCGTGTCTTCACTAATCCAGCCCCGACTCGGTCTATCTTGTGACACTTGACATATATGAGATCTATTATGTATATCTATTGTTTTTAACTCATACTCGACGTGTTCAACACTCTTGACATATATGAGATCTATTATGTATATCTATTGTTTTAACTCATACTCGACTTGTTCAACACTCTTGACATATATGAGATCTATTATGTATATCTATTGTTTTTAACTCATACTCGACTTGTTCAACACTCTTGACATATATGAGATCTATTATGTATATCTATTGTTTTTAACTCATACTCGACTCGTTCAACACTCTTGACATATATGAGATCTATTATGTATATCTATTGTTTTTAACTCATACTCGACTCGTTCAACACTCTAGAAACCTGCACTTCGATGGACGTATGTGCCTAAGAAGTGTCCACTGCTAATTCAATACAGTCTCTTCTAAAATGTTGCTTTCCACCCAATGAGACAGAGGTATTTTTAAAGTTAAATGCTAGCAGAAATACAAGGATAGACCACCCGACAAAATCATAAAACATTTAAAGAAATGTGGTTTATTAATCAAATATAAATCAGTTTTTAAAGATTTTGTATTTGCTTCATTTAACTGTTATTTTATAGAAGTTTACATATTTTGTTTAATATATTTTTGGATTTATTATGATGCACCTAAGGTTTTGGAAGGGTTAAACTTTATTTAAGTTTTGTGTACATCATTTCTAAATTTTTCAAACTTATGGTAACCACTACATAGACAGTTATTCTGCTAAAGATTTGCAAAACACTACTACATGTTAGCATAAACACCGTTAGGTTACTAAGTAAGCTAGTAGTATTGTTGGAGCTGAATAAGTACACTGAAAGTTTCCAAACAGTTTGTGTCTGTTACAAACCATAAACATCTTGATGAAATGGAACTCTATATGTATGGGTGTCATGCTCATCCGCCAAATGGAATAATGTCACAATTATGACTTCGGTTAGAATACCCACAACTGTATTCTCAGTTTATTTATAGAGCATGTATTTCTCTCTCAATTTGGCAGTGATACAAGATTTAGACTTAGGTATTTTCAATATTGATATTTAAATGTAAGTGTTTATTCAGTCGAATATGAGTATTATAGTATGTTTGTCTATTTGCGTTTCTGCGACAGTGTACGGTGAGTAATGAGATTTTGATGCTGAACTAGAAGAAAAATCTGACAAATTGAATTGTACTTTATTTAAAGTCCAGTAACTCTTGGAAATACCGGATAACTTATGACAATAACCTGAGGTATTGTAGATTAACGTATGATTTATTTGGACACAGTGGAATGTTATTACTTAAAAAGAAATGTCGTGATCGTATAGGAAACATAATTATTGTCTGAGTCCAGCTGTGCTGTACTTAAAATAGTGGGCCTACATGTATTATGAGTTCATTATTTAGAGGACACGCGGAGCTTCTTTTGAACAAAAACATTGTGTTCTTGTTTAGGTCGATAAAAGTAAAGTGACAAGTCTGTAATGGTATGCATTGTTATGAACATGATTGTAAATATGGGAAATGTAAACTAGAGGCTGCTTCATTGACATATATGAGATCTAGTATGTATACCTATTGTTTTGAACTCATGGTGCATGATTTCATATATTTTTTGTTGATGACTATACATTGTAGTGATTACCCATAACTGGGTTTGGTACAACTGTGCTGGGTCTATTTTAAGATATTAAAGAACGTACCATTACATGTAATTTATAAATATATGCTTGACTATTTCTTGACAGTTACTAATACTATAATTATTAGTAAGAATGTTTAAGAGATTCGTCATATTACCTTTTAGACAAGCCGGTCAGGTGATCTCGTAGAAGAGTTAATTTATATTGGATGGGATCGGTCACATGAATAGGTGTTCTTAAATATTACATTGAGTATTAAGATCTGTAATGTGGGGTATATTGCAACATATAGTTATAATAAACTCTTGAACTTGTAGATTATGAGAGAACTGACCAATCAGCTTCATTCTTATTTTGGATTTATTCCTACTTCTTGTGTACCTGTTCTAATATCAAGTCGACAGACGCAATCCGTGTTGTGCATACGTTATCTGAGTGGAAAACTATTTGTCCAGATTTTTCAGTGGAAAATTTTAGTGCGCAATGCACTATACTACATTTTGGTTCTAATTAGATTTATTCGACGGCGTACTAAACAGCACCATAAAGACAAAGTAACGAATCTTTTCGGACCAGTACATTTCTTGTTCGGTAATGTAATAGCAACATTTCATTGTTTTGGACTTTATTATAACTTTTCAGGATTGTTTGGGATTAATTCATTATACTGTACGGTCCTCACCTATTTAATGTATGACTTGATATTTAAACTATTTGGCACGCTGTACAATACATGTTCGTTCTGTTTATTTAAATTACTTAGTTTACGACCATAACAAACGTGCTAGATATTGATTCATAGGCCAGAAATGGAATCCATACTGAAAATTAGTATGTTTATTAGAACATAATTATGAACAAGTTATTGAAGAAAATCTATTCTGAATTTTTATATTTTTTGGATCGATTTAGTCCACCCACTATTAACTGAAAAATCTGAGTATCCATATAAATGTTAAGAAAGCGAGGATGCAATATCACCAATGATACTGTGTCAGTACGATGATGTAAGAAATAAACCAAATGATATAAACTGTCACTTCAAAGAAACTTGTTATAACGTGTTGTAAGAATACAGCTATACTGCTTTTAGATCGTTTACCTTTAGACTTGTTGCTGTACAGGTCTTCACTATCACATCTTTTAATCTCACATAAATAAGACATGTAGCATGAAACCACTTTTTATTTTTATATGGATACTTAAATTTGTGATCCATATATAGTGTCTATTCTAAGATGCACGATTGTAGGATTTCTTAGAAGGAAACAACAAATATCTTAAAATCATCCATTATTTTTTCAAGTCCTACCTATTTTATGAACTAGATCCTACGCATCCCCTCTGTTTCCATGTTTAGAAATTCAATTTCCTCTGAATTGTCAGTTCTAGAATAAATTCCGCATCTTGGTTCCATACATGGGGAACTGACACTTTCAATAGTTTCATAACTTGTGCTTTTTAGTAAACTGGTTTCAGATTTAGCTCTATATTGTCTGGCCAGCTTGCAATATACATGTAAGGCTAAAACAAATATGATAGAACCGAAAATCCTTGTCATTTCAATCTCCACTCCATTTATTCAAATGGCCTAGTTACACCTTGCACAAACAAGATCTAGGGGGCTTAATGCAAATCTTTCACTCACATTATCTATGCTAATGTACTGGATTCATTTATGTAGTTTGAAGAAAAATATTTCATAATTTCCATCATGTCCAACCTATACAGGATCCGTCAGGATGTCAGCTTCCATGAACATTATGTCGGCGACATTTTATGTTGTTCTAACAGTACTATAGTTATCCTTCTTTAAATAATATCTAATTTCGTTAGTTGCTTATCGCAAATACAATAACTATCTTTATCTTTTAACCTCGTTGTGTAATATTTTCACATTTAAAAACTAGAGAGCTTAGAATTTGGACTGTTATCAGTAGAACAGAGACAAGAGGTCGAGAAATATGCTGCACGATGTTTTTAGATGTATTCAAGCCAGGCTATTCTACCCTTATAGTGCATGAGATTCAGTTGAATATTACTGAACCCGTTTAAGTTAAAGAACATCATATTATTTTTCAAACTCTGAATCGAGTTAGAGAGGAGGTAGAGAAGATGCTACAGCTGCGTATCATTGACCATGCAAATGAAAAAGCCTCACCCAAATGCGCTTATTGATCCAAGTGGATGACAGGAGGTAATTTGGCCGTGGAACAGCACATGTTATTGTGGGGAAACACATGCATAGAACTGCCACTTTGTAAAGTTAAATGAACTTGTTTATTCATAATTACAGAATTTTGCCTTATGTGAAGTCACTCGAGGTCAAAGGAATTAACGAAAGAGGGTTGTAACATTTGCGAGGGTGGCTGGCGTTTATCGCAAGGCTCCCGTTGTGACTACTGGAAGACTATTTCAGAGAAGGATTGGGTAAAAGGTAACCAATGCAATACCATGGACAATAGTCCACAAGTGTTTGTCTCCTTGTTGCAACTCACATTAGCGATATGGGCTCGATTTGCGTTTCAGACACAGGTTCTTCACATCACACTCACAGTGGTTGCTTTTGAAGATGTTGCAGAGAAGGAGTCGTCGAGGTTGATACTTCTGTGTTGAACGGTATGATGACCACCTAATTGTATAGGTGACGATTTGCGTATCGTCGATTTAAGAATCAAAATTTGGACGATATCCTTTCCAAACCACTTTTACCTCTTTGACACGGCGCTGGCCAACTTTACGGATTGTTCGATTGAGAATGCTTTCGATGTCGTACACTTCGTATTCTTTTTAGATCACTCATTGTAACTCTGGTAAGTAGAACGTTTATTTAAACACTTCACCGTTGGTGTCTTCCAATTATAAACGGGAGCAAGATAGCTACGCACTCGTCCAGTGACACGAAACAATTCGGTGTTCCAGTTTGTTAAGTAACCTTTGTCAAAAAGTGCGTTTGGTTTCACCAATGCGCCCACCAACCTAGTTGTCAACAGTCCAATTTTCTTGGTGTCACAGAGTTGTTAAAACCTACGTCGGTTTGCCATTTATGATAGATGACATTCCCTTTGGTTCTTTTTTGGAAAATGTTTGTCGAATGGGTTTATGTAACGTGTACATGGCTTTATTCTGTAACGATCGTTGCACCAAACGTAAACGTAAACTTCTAAGTAGGGTGTGGCCAGCACGATACAAGTTTTAACCTGAAGGATAGGCTGGAGCATAGTAAATGCCTACTAAAAGATTATCCATCAGAACTCTCTTCAATAAGCCACTAACTGTATACTTATGCTACTGTTCTACGTGTGCTGTTTTCTTTGATTTGAAAGTTTGGCTTGTCTAACGGGCAATATTTTCCAAGAAGGATGTTTGAATTGAGCTAATCAGTTGTGATTAACTTGAGTCTTCATTACTTCTTTTTTTTCTTCTGATGAAGAAGGGGTTGCATAATCTTTTTCATCCAACCAATTATTAATATAGGTGGTGCTGTTAACTTGCCTACTTTTTCTAGTGGAGTTTGAAATACTTTTTGCTCTTTTTTCTGTCATCCCCGTGGCTGTGTATGTCAAGATGACTGAAGGTAGTGGTGGCTTGGTGCTTTTCATCAGGGTATTGATACCTGTCAGAGTCGGTATAGCTGTTTCCTCTAAAGCGTTCTGGTGAAAGAGTTGAAGACGTTGAAAAACGTGGCTTTACCGTTGCGATATTTCTGTTACTGAAAAGTCGGTGCGATCTATCAACGGTTGCAATTCTTGTTTTAACTGGGATATCTCGTGTTAGATGAGGAATGGGAGGAAAATTAGGGATGCGTTATCGTGCGAACGATGAATGAATTTGTAAGGTACTTAAGTCAGCTTTTGTCCTTCCATGAGATTGTAAAAGTACACGTATGAGATCGTGCAACAAAAGAGGTCCTTTTTATCTTCGTCTTATGAAAAGGGTCATATCAGCATGGGTATAAATCTTCCTTATTGCACCAGTATCGTTTTCTTTTGAACAACATATCTCCATGCATGTCTTCTCTTTCTCATTTTAGGAAGGCCACAAGCGTTGTCTTTGGATTGTCCGTTTCTAATATCCCATTCATATAAAAAATCTTAGAAAAGGTTGTTCTAACTCAACTTGTATCTCATTTGAATTCAAACAGTCTTTTAGCAATGTACAGTCTGCATATCGCCCTGGCCACAGTACAGAAACTACTCTTCTGAAAGAATTTAGTGACATTCTCTCTGCTTTGGATAGTGGAAAGATTACAGTCCTCACTCTCCTGGATTTATCTGCAGCATGTGACACAATAGACGATGATATATTACGTCACCGTCTCTAGCATGTATTTGGCATTCAGAATATAGCCTTACAGTGGTTCAAGTCCTACTTAGTTACCAGGAAACAAGTTATATCTGCAAGTGGAATACACTCCAGCCCAGTTGGCGCATGTTGTGGTGTTCCACAGGGATCTGTTCTTGGACCTGTTCTCTTCATTCTGTATACTCAGCCGCTCTCAAGTGTCATAGATCATCACCCAGTGTCCAATTATATGCTGATGACACCCAAATATACAAGTCTAGCCACTCAACTGAAGTTGATGCTACCATCCATGGAGTAGAGAAGTGCATTTCTGATGTGAAATCATGGATGACGTGTAACAAGCTGCAAATGAATAATGATAAAACTGAGGATATTCTGATCACAACACAAAGACTTTCTCATTCACATCTATTACCACAGACAATAAATGTCAGCAACACCAACATTAAATTCTCACAGTCAGTACGGAACCTAGGCGTTACTCTAGACAGTACTCTCACATTGCACCAACATGTCATGAACATATGCAAGGCTGCATATCTTGAATTGAGACGCATCAGTTCCATTCGTAAATATCTTTTAGTTGATGCCACTAAAACACTTGTGTGTTCATTAGTACTTTCAAGATGGACTATTGTAACTCAATTCTGTCTGGTTCGTCACAATATTTACTCCAGAAACTTCAAAAAGTTCAAAACACAGCTGAATGGATCATCTTTAGAGTACCTCGATCAGAGTACACATCACCACTGCTCTGTACCCTACATTGGCTATCAATTCGATACAGAATCAAACACAAAATTTGTTCTCTGTGCTATGTTTCAATGACAGACTCCAGTCCAACATACCTATCCAGCCTCACCCGTGTGTATACACCAGCTAGATCCTTACGCTCTTCTTCTGATAATCGTATACTCATTGTTCCCAAGGTGAAAACAAAGTCATATGGACAACGTTCGTTTGCACACCAGGGCCCGGCGACGTGGAACGAATTGCCCATTGAAATTAGACACAAAGACACAGTGGTCCCTTTTAAGAGTGCTCTTAAGACTCACCTGTTTCGACTGCAGGGACAAACTTAGCGACCTAATCAAGTTTTGTATCTTATATGTTTTCAGCATGTTTTTATGTTTTCCAATTTCATTATTCTTTTCGTTTGTTGTTCTATAGTGTAGCCATATCATTATTGATGGTGTAAAGCGCTTAGAGCTTCTAAAGATTAGGCGCTATACAAAGTCATTAATATTATTATTATTATTATTATTATTATTATTATTATTATTATTATGTTGTTGTTGTTGTTGTAACAACAATTCTGTTGTACGGTAGAACAGTTCGAGACCCGATGCGGATACTACGTGAACTATGCACGGGTGATGTCGCGAACGCGGAAATAAAAACTACTTACCAGTACGTGTTAGATCTGCGAGATAAACTAGAGAGTACATACCAGATGGCACGTGACGAATTAATGAAATCGGGGTGCAGATATGCCAAATATTATAATCGCAAAGCGCGAAATAGGAAATTTCTTGTAGGAGATCAGGTTCTATTGCTTCTTCCAACTAGCTCAAATAAGATATTAGTCCAGTGGAAA
This sequence comes from Unio pictorum, assembly GCA_030141615.1. Lineage (NCBI taxonomy): Eukaryota > Metazoa > Mollusca > Bivalvia > Unionida > Unionidae > Unio > Unio pictorum. The sequence continues at coordinate 61,458 of JARLTB010000254.1, forward strand.
GGTCCCTATGAAGTTAAAGAGGTAAAAGGTGACATGGACTATAAAATTGACATAGATGGTAATTTAAAGACATTCCATGCAAACATGCTTAAGTTGTACATCAAGAGACAGAGCGACAATGTCAATAAGGGGAGTTGAAAATATAGGGCAGACTACTTGAGTAGGACATGATTGGAAATTTGTATAAATTTACCCAGTATTAAAATCCAGATTGTAGTATAACCAATATAAATGTTGTAAGATATCATCAGTAGTTATTTTTCTTCTATTCTGTGTAAGTTTTAAAAATGTGTACAATTTTATTCTTAGGGGGGAGGTATTGTCACAGAATTAGGCGAAAATTGAATTTATTTCTTCTTGAATACAAACTAATTTCACCATTTCTTTTTGTTTCTTCGTACATGCGTTACCTGGGGTGAATAAGTGTTTTTCAAGGTAAGCGACGTGTAGCGATTTACATGTGCCTGACTACAATCACTTGAAGTCAGGAACATTATAATCACGGGGTGCACGGGAATTTTGCCGTGAATTCTGCTCACTTATTTGAGGACATATAAGGCAGAATATTTCTAAAAAGATTACGAGTCAAAAGTATCTTGTCATAGGAGAGATAGCTCGTCATTCTTTCTCCAGCCAAAGGGGTGAGTGTTAAATTTATATTTCGTTTTATTTAAAGTGAATTTTATTCAGTTTATCATTTCATGTAATGATGCCTTTATTACAATGCAGATTTAAACCGTTGAATATTTGGAATTACTAGTCACTATTAGACTTTAAATACAACAGCGTAATATAAGTTTCAGTTTGTTTTAGAAACAACTATTATTAGTTTGGTTTCTTTATTGTAGCTGAATGTAGCTGAATGTGATTGATTGCTCCAGCAAAAGGGCTGAATGTGATTGATTGTGCCGTGATTGTGCCATGATTATGCTGTTTAATTGTGCGATCAAATTGAGGTATCTGTCTGTCCGTCTTCGTCTGTCGAGATGTGTAAATATCCGGAAATCTAGAAGTCTAAATGTCCGAGTGTCGGAGCTGTTTAGAGGTGTAAACTTCCGGGGTAGTATCTAAGTGTTTGGGACCGGTGGTTCTAGTAGATGCTGTATGCTGTCTGTACGTATAACTGTAGTGGATCCGTGAAGGGCAAGCGGCCGATAAAAGTATTGGGCCAACCCTAGGTATTCGGAGAAGCTGTGCGGCGATTCAGCAGTTGGTGAATCGTACGATTGTACAGGGTCGAGACGCATGTGTGTGTTTCAATTGTGGTGACAATTGAATACATTGTTATATTTACACGTAGCTACTTTGAACCTGTAGGATTCCAAGGGATTACATGAATCTCAATAACAGTTAGTAACTTGATTTTATACATGTAGATGTTTGTACTTGTTGCCTTAATCCATACGTGCGATAATGTAATTTGATGTTTGTATTTGTTGTGCGATAATATAACTTTTGTAAAGGTTCCATTTTATATGAAACATTTTTGTAGTCCAGGAGGTTCCTTGGATCTGTGTTTATTTTGTATTAATATTTAATTTATTTTCAAATTGTGAATGGTTGTGAAGTGTGATTGTGGGTTGAACGCATCAGTTATTGTGTTGATACATAATTACTTTTCATTAATAATTTATTTCATAAATTTACATCATCTTTCACATGTTGTGTTTGTGTTGTTCATTTAATCCAGCAACCACTCGGTAACAATTCTGTTAGACTCTTCATTGTTTGACTTCGTCTGATCTTTGAATAGTTTTCCAGGCTCTTTTCCGTTCTGCAGTGTCGCCCGTGTCGGTATGCGTCCACTGCGCGGCGATGGCAGAAGCAAAACATCTTGTATTGAGTGCTGTTATTTTGAACGATGCTACTTTTCATGCTGCTATGGTCATCCACCAATAGCAATATTTTTGCGTTGTCCGGTCACTTGAGGAAGAAACACGTGGGTCATGTAGAGTGTCCCTTTTCCATCGGTGATGTGAAACTTGTCATTGGACTGATAAATCTTTTCAATGACATCTGAAAGTATCAGTTCAGCTGTGCTGCTAATCTGGATCCAAACGGGTACATGGAGAGTCAAAACATCATGTTATTTGGCCATACATTGTGTGGTTAACAAAGAATTCTACAAATCGTTAATGAACCATTATGCTTTACTAAGGAGTACGTCTGTGTTGATATTTTTAAACTTCACAGTCTACGTAAAATTTTTGGTTTTCTAACATAAGAACACAATGCCTAGGGAGCAAATAACTCTTGAATTTTGAAACCATGATATGTTTGCTGATGTACTCTTTTTGCTGATGTTTTTGTAAAGGCACAGCGTGAATGGGGTCATGTCCTCTATTCTACATTATGAGACTTTTCCTCACATGTGACGACGGTTTACTAAAAGTAGTTTTTTTTAAAATTCAATTCACTTACATTTAATTTCCTTTGACACGGCTACGATTGATATATTAATAGTAGAGACACAGAGGTTATAATAAATGCTTTGTTCACATGATATTTGGTTACCAAACCCTTGGTTACCTTTCCTAGTTCGACATCTGAGGCGCTGTAGGGATTCATTATATGTTAAGCAACTCGCATTTGACTAAGTAAATTCTTTTTGTGGACGTCCCAAAGGCATGCTTAAGCAAGATATAGACTAAGATGCCGAACAGCATAGGGTCTCGGACGAAACCATGTTTCACTCTGCTGCGAATGTTGAAGGGCTTGTTCTTTGAACCACCATACTGCACTGTGCCTGTCATGTCATCGTGGAAGGACTGGATCATGCTTTTCAGCTATGGATGGCATTCCATCTTCGCAAGGATTGTCAAGAGTCCGACTCTGCTGACCAGATCTAACACCTTGGTCAGTTCTATAAAGACAAGAAAGAGGGGTTTCTGTTGTTTTCTGCATTTCTCACGCAGTTATTTTATAGAGAAGATCATGTCGATTGTAGTCCTCTATGCGCGAATCCGCGCTGAGACTCTGGATACACTCTGTCATCAAGCGTCTGCATTCTGTTCAGGATGACTTCAGTCGCCTTTGTTCTAATACAGAGTTACGATGTTGGCGTCGCTTATGTCCTGCGGCACTGAAAACATATTGCAGCACTGGCAGAGATCAAGGCGTTGTGTGAGCAACACGCTGAAGCCGCAATTTACCTCTACTGAGATGCCAGCCTTCCATGGAGATTTACCTAAGGACCGTTTCTATAAAGCCTTCTTTAGTTTTACCACAGTAGATTTCTCGTCAAATTTTGCCATGAGCGGGAGGTTTGCAATGGCGTTGAGGGCATCGTTGGTCACGTGGTTCTTTCTGGAGTTCAGTTCAGTGTAGTACTCGTGGATGGTATTGCCTGCTGAAGACGTTAGTGGTGCTATCATAGCCCCATTGTTTTCTTTCGTACATGCCTCCGATATCTGCTACTGACTGTATGCTCTGACAGAGTGAATCCAGTATTTCCAGGTGAGCACTTTTACGCTCTTATATGACTGGCGTGAGTGTTAGCCTCAAACCAGTCGTTTTTTTTCGCTTCATACCAAAGATTTGCCAGGCTGTGCTGAATAAAATCTCTCAGATTTGATCCCATCTCTCTTTTGCACTGCCGTTGGGAGGTTCTGAATTAAACGTCTCGGATAGGGCATAAGTGAAGTTCCCAGCCTTGTCTGGATTTGACGTCATGCTTACGTCAGTGCGATTCTTACCCTCTTGCCTAGATGTGTATCTTCTTTGGCTGCATCTTCATTTGTCAGCACATCTGCGAGTGGTCCGTATCTCACTCAGCGCTGTGGAAGGTACGCGTAAGAAGCACACGCTTCTTGGTTGACCGTCTCGTAATGATTACTTCCAGTTGGTGACAGTGTTTCTACCGGGGATGCCTCCACAACACTTTATGCCGTAGTTTTGTCTGAACGAACGCATTGGGGATGCGGAGGTCGTGATACGAGCACTTCAGGAGTCGCTGAATGTTATCATTCATTTATCTTCCCAATGCCAAACTTGCCAAGACAGGAAGGCCAAGAGTCATGGTCAACACGCACCCTAGAACGGAATTCGTCCAGTAATTACAAGTTCTATTCCTTGGGACATTTGTCGATGAGCGAGTTTAATTTATCGTAGAACTCATCCTTGGTATCTGCGGTGGAAACTAGAGTGGAAGCGTAAGCGCTGATCAGGTTCACAGACCCGGTTGGGGTGTGTAAACAGATGGATAATCTTCCGTTTACTTGTTGGAAGGTTCTATCATCCTCAGCAGAGTGTTCCTGACGGCTAATCTAACACCAAACTCTCACTGTGCGTCAGCGCTCTCTCCTTGATTGAAGAGAGTGTAGTTTTCTTCTCTGAAGGTCCCGGAATCTAGTAGCCATGTCTCATGTATCGCCGCGATGTCGACCTGGAGTCTTGCAAGTTCTTCATTGATGACTAAAGTCTTTCGAACATCGCTGATTGCCTGGAGATCATCTTAGAGTCCAGTCAGTATGGGCCGGATATTCCAGGTACCTAGCCTGAGGATTTAATGATACCTTGTTGGTTTTCATTAGTTATGTCTTCGTGCAATAGTTGCAGTCCGCTTTGTCACTTACTTGCGCACCTTAAGCCCTACGCACCCAGCAAGGCAGACGAACGGTGGCGGGACGGAAACTTATTATCTGTGAGTTCCCAGCTTGAGTCGGGGGGGGGAGCTGTCCAGTGAGACTTGTTTGTCTCTCCCACCGCTCAAAGCAATACCTGGCGGCTGACTCTTCGCCAATCGAGCAATGACTTATAACCTGTAAACTGCTGCTTCCCGTTTTGTTTCGACGCTCTGAAGCAAAGATGGAGTGTCCTCTCGAGAGCGCAAGTCTGGGCAGGTGATATGTAGAATCAATTGTTGCCCATACAGCTGATTCTAGCTCTCCACGCAGCTGATGGATCCAAAGGAAAGGACAAGCCCATACGTCTGAGTCTGAAAACAATGCCAAGTCCCCTTAGGGACTTCGTCTCCTGATTCCCTGTTCGGATTTCGTCCCTTAGCCTTTTCCATGACATGGTATAGTCGCAAGGCAGCAAAGGTTTGAAGTCAGAGTTTATCTTGTAGATGGACGACTACCCAAGGTTAACGAGTCCCATCTGCTAGAAGCGTCTGGTTTGATGCTCCAGAAACTCACTTGTAATCCCTTCGCTGATCCGTTTAAACATGTTCCGCTGGTCTTAGCTGAGCCACATCAGAAGGCATCGAGCTAGATTTGTTTGTTAGAGGTTCTATCAGATTCATGCCATTGGGTTTTTTCCAAGGAAAGTGGGTGCTTATCTCGCACATCCAACCCGACGATAACAATCCTTGGAACACACGTTTATATAGCATGTGCTGATACATAATTGATCCTACAGCTTTCATGGCAGAATTGGAATGAATCGCATTTTTATGGAAACTAGAAACCTCAAGAAGTCTAAAACCGAGATATTGATAAGTATCTGCATATTCCACGATTATTTGATGAGTACACAAGTGTGATAATATAAGCAAAAGTTAGGGTTGAATTCAAGACGTCGTTGCCTATGTCATTCAAATATACGATAAATAATGTCAAGCCTAAAGCAGGACTCTGTGATACGCCATCAGGTCCTTAGTGTCTTCTTGATTATTTACAAAAAAATATTCAGCAACGGAGTATGAAGGTTATTGCACTTTTATTTCAGACGTTTATTCCAAAAACAATTGAATGTATAGAGAAGTCGCAGAAGGCTACATTTCTTCATTTACTGTACTGTAGTAGCCACATCATTCATTTCGCATAATTCTGTTTATAAGTATTGGGCATTTGTCATTCGGTCTTACAAAAATTCTAGTTCATGGGCTGATTTCGTTTACTTTCTAACCATCTCTGTTACAGAAAGATACTAAAGAATTAAAACCTCACATTAATAATAGCATGTGCTTATTGTTCGTGTGATCCTATTGCTATCAGATTTTCATGGAATCTAAACCCAAGTAATTTATAAGTATCGATATATTGTATAACATTCCAACCTTCAACGTGAATTGAAAGGCGAGAGTGAGGTGCAGGTATTTACCTTAGAAGAGCGTGATGTCGGTCATAATACGCTACTGTTGTCATTTACTGCATATTTGTAAGTACAAAATCTCTAGCAATTTGTATTTTTACCACTTGCATTGTTTCTAAGTTAATCTCCACATGCGATCGCAGGTTTTTCTCACAGTTCATTTAGAAAAATCTACGAGTCTTTACTTAACGTTAGTCTGGGTTTGATTACTAACTTGTGTCACTTCATGTGTTTCGCTCCTAAAAAAGTTTTCGAGATTGATGGTTAGATATTTTGAACCATAAAATATAATATCCGATATAAGTCTCTCTCTCTCTCTCTCTCTCTCTCTCTCTCTCTCTCTCTCTCCAACATGTATATCAAAGTCGAGCGTTGTACATGTAGCAAAGGGAGTTAACTTACGTGGAGTGGGAACTATGCTGAATTTTGCTTCACTTCTCTAGCTATGGTGTTTTGTATTTGCCATGTTAAAGAAAGATATTAAAAATTCGAATACATTCACTACTCGAAGTTAACCACAATCGTAAAAGAATGTTTTAGGCTTTGGATATATAAAAAAAGAAATGTCAAAAGCATGACAAGAACCCCCACACAAAAGGTCAATAATATTCTGCATTTCGATGTTTATTTACATGCAAGAATATATGCTGAACACTTTTACAGATAAATTTGAAGATAAAGACATCTGATATCCAATACCTATTTAAAGCTAACAAATCAACATAAATAAGTAAGGATAAAGAAAATTTCGGTAGTCTGCTTGAATATTAATTTAAAAAACAGGAATAAAGACTATTTAGGTAATCTACTTGAATATTAATATAAACAAATAGGAATAAAGACTATTTAGGTAGTCTACTTAAATATCAATACAATAAAAAGGAATGAAGACTATTTAGGTAGTCTACTTGAATATCAATACAATAAAAAGGACTACAGACTATGTAGGTAGTCTACTTGAATATCAATACAATAAAAAAGACTACAGACTATTTAGGTAGTCTACTTGAATATCAATACAATAAAAAGGACTACAGACTATTTAGGTAGTCTATTTGAATATCAATACAATAAAAATGAATAAATATTGTTTAAGCAGTCTACATGAATATCAATATAATAGAAAGGAATAAAGATTGTTTAGGTAGTCTACTTGAATATTAATTTTAAAAAAGGAATAAAGACTATTTAGGTAGTCTGATTGAATATCAATATAATAAAAGGGAATAAAGACTATTTAGGTAGTCTACTTGAATATCAATGCAATAAAAGCGAATAAAGACTATTTAGGTAGTCTACTTGAATATCAATACAATAAAAGGGAATAAAGACTATTTAGGTAGTCTGATTGAATATCAATACAATAAAAAGGAATAAAGATTGTTTAGATAGTCTACTTGAATATTAATTTTAAAAAAAAGTAATAATGACTATTTGAGTAGTCTACTTGAATATCAATAAAATAAATAATAATGAAAAGAGGGTAGAATGCTGGATTTGTTGTTGAACATATTAGGAAATGTTCAATTACACATCCATTCAAATTTCAAAGGCCATAATTTATTTCAAATTCGATAAGAATATTATTGTAAGATAATGTATAAATTGAATTCGTTGGTATAATGTCAGTGAAACTTATAATGGAAACGTTATGTAGAAATAAGGCTTTTTTCTTTGTTTCGATAAACATTTTAGAGGCTACCGGCAATATGGAATAATTCTATTGATAGTCCATTCACCTTACATTGTGTTTTAGAGACTACCGGCAATATGGAATAATTCTATTGATAGTCCATTCACCTTACATTGTGTTTTAGAGACTACCGGCAATATGGAATAATTCTATTGATAGTCCATTCACCTTACATTGTGTTTTAGAGACTACCGGTAATATGGAATAATTCTATTGATAGTCCATTCACCTTTCACTGTCTTTATGATGGGCCTTGCAACATGAAGAAGAAAAGAAAAGAAAACAACGAACAGCGTCACCTTTGTACTATTGTCTGTTTTAAACGTTATGAGAAATTGTATCTATTCATACCATAAACGAGAAAGAATCCTTTATTGCTGGTGCAATTAGTTATCGTTAGTTAATTCGAGTCAATGAATGCATAGTGACCATAGACAATATGTCTATAATTTTTCCCAATCTTCGAAATATTATGTAATTGAATCGATATATCTATAATTTGTCCCTATCTTCGAAATGTTATGTAATGTAATCGATAGATCTATAATATTTCCTAATCTCGAAATAGTGTAATATATGCGATATGTCTATAATATTTCCCAATCATCGAAATATTATGTAATTTAATCGATATGTCTATAATGTTTCCTAATCGTCGAGATGTAATGGAATCGAGATTTGATATTTTTCCAGTAATGTCTGTATAAGGCAACACTCATGAAATGCCATACTTAATTATTGTAACACGTGTCATATATTAAATTATGAAATAGTTGAAATATACATTAAGGGAGTATATAAAGAATCATTTTTGTAAGTTTTTATCGAATAGTAAATCTAACATTCCATGTCTTGATGATATTCCACAGGTTTGATTTATTTACAATATTTCACTTTGAAATCCAAATTGAACACTCAGATCATCGTGAATTAAATAGTGTTACGGCCATGTATAATTCTTGGGGTTAATTGTTCTTCCAGTGAAGTCAAAGTATAATGGATTGTCAGGCAACGATTCAATTTCAGGACTCCATGCCCGAAGAAGGTCTCCAGAGGACGTTCTGTCTTTGTTCTCTGGATAGTGTAATCCTTTCTCCTTCCAATGAACTGAAAATCCTCCGTCACCTACAACATAAACTAGTGCTTAAAGAAAGACGAGTAAACTAACAATCCTGTCACCTACAATATACACTAGTGCTTAAAGAAAGACGAGTAAACTGACAATCATGTCACCTACAATATACACTAGTGCTTAAAGAAAGACGAGTAAACTGACAATCATGTCACCTACAATATACACTAGTGCTTAAGGAAAGACGAGTAAACTAACAATCCTGTCACCTACAATATACACTAGTGCTTAAGGAAAGACGAGTAAACTGACAATCATGTCACCTACAATATACACTAGTGCTTAAGGAAAGACGAGTAAACTGACAATCATGTCACCTACAATATACACTAGTGCTTAAGGAAAGACGAGTAAACTGACAATCATGTCACCTACAATATACACTAGTGCTTAAGGAAAGACGAGTAAACTGACAATCATGTCACCTACAATATACACTAGTGCTTAAGGAAAGACGAGTAAACTAACAATAATGTCACCTACAATATACACTAGTGCTTAAGGAAAGACAAGTAAACTAACAATCCTGTCACCTACAATATACACTAGTGCTTAAGGAAAGACGAGTAAACTAACAATAATGTCTCCTACAACATACACTAGTGCTTAAGGAAAGGCAAGTAAACTAACAATCCTGTCACCTACAATATACACTACTGCTTACGGAAAGACGAGTAAACTGGTTGTAGACTGGGAACGTGACTAACATTTTATTTATATGTCTGGTATACACAAAACAAAACTGATATTGACTGCTATTTTAAACAAATACACACTGAATCAAGCAAGAGCTTCTGTATTTTAGATGACAGTTTTGTAAAATTCGCATTTGAACCCATTTTCTGACTGGGTAAAATATATTCTCATTCTCAATAAATTAGCATTCATATATACACCCGACAAATATATTATTTATCCTTCCTTATTTTTTTTTTGCGTCTTGCTGCAACTTAATGATATATTGAACAACTCTTACCTTGCATATTTGGAAATATAGTAAAGAGCTTGTGTACATAAGCATGATACAGATGCAAAAAATCCCAATTATTGGCCAAGGTTCCTCTACTTCGTGCAATCTCGTAAGCTATTGTTGGCTCAATGTTTGCAACAGACGGTTTAAATGTAGTATCTTTGCTTTTTAATGTCACCCAGTTCACGAAATGCAGCCAATGCCTTGTATGTGGTGAAAATCCCCAGGTATTGAAGGCTGGATAGAGAAACACTGTGTTGTTTTTAGGAACATCGACATATTTTTTTCTTGGTGCAATCAGGGCATGATTTTCACATCTGCCGTGTAAAGAATATCCGTTGATATTATCGTACTTATCATACTTGTTGTGCACAATCTTTAACCATTTGTAAAACAAAGGAGAAACCTCAATGTCATCTTCAAGTATAACAGCAATTTCTGGTGAATGATCACTGACATTCCATGTATAAATCCACTGACCATACACACCTGCGTGTGATGGCTGGATGTGTACATACTTTGTTCCGTGAAGAAATTGGAATGCATTCGCCACCTCTAATGTTTGCATATCCACCTTTCCATCTTTGGATCTGTCAATCCAGATATCAAGAACAACATTGTCTTCGAAATAGGATGCATTATTTATTGAGTTCAAGAGTCTTTTAAGCGACATTGCTCGATCTCCAACAATAGATATTATCCTGAGGTCTACATCGCGACCCCATCGATATATGCCTTTCCATTTGCATGTTATCAATGGTTGATAAATACCGCCAAATAGTATTATTGCTACTGATACAACTATAATTACTCCAAGAATCAATTTAAAATTTCTCGTCAGCATTATCGTTGTACTCCTTGCTGAAAAGATAAATGTACACAGTCTACTTTAGATTGAAAAGATATTGTTATTGAATATTGTTTACACTATGTGAGACCTTTACCAATCCTATTAAAGATCACACAATAAAAATATGTATAGTACTGTAAACGATCTTCTATTTGAATCAACCTCAATTCTGAGCAAACAGTTACATAGATATCAAGTCAGACTGTAAATTGACTTTGCTTTACACATATTTACATAAATAACAAGTCCGACTGTAACTTGCAATTGCATTTTACATAGTTACATAAATATTAAGTCTGACTGTAAATTGACAATTCTTTACACATAGTTACATAAATATCAAGTTTGACAGTAAATTGACTTTGCTTTACACATAGTTACATAAATATCAAGTTTGACAGTAAATTGACTTTGATTTACACCTAGTTACATAAATATCAAGTCTGACTGTAAATTGACATTGCTTTACACATAGTTACATAAATATCAAGTCTGACTAAAAATTGACATTGCTTTACACATAGTTACATAAATATCAAGTCTGACTGCAAATTGACATTGCTTTACACATAGTTACATAAATATCAAGTATGACTAAAAATTGACATTGCTTTACACCTAGTTACATAAATATCAAGTCTGACTGTACACTGACTTTGCTTAACACATAGCTACATAAATATCAAGTCTGACTGGAAACTGACTTTTCTTAACACATAGTTACATCAATATCAAGTCTGACTTTAATTTGACATTGCTTTACACATAGGTACATAAATATCAAGTTCGACTGTAAATTGACATTGCTTTACACAAAGTTACATAAATATCAAGTCTGACTGTAAATTGACATTGCTTTACAGATGGTTACATAAATATCATAAAATGTCCTAAAAATTCCCAGTTAGTAAAGCATCCAAGATGGAAGACGATGTTACGTGATGAAGTCAGTTCTGGTCTTGTGAAATTCACTGAGCACAATTATTTTCCGGATAAATAACAAAATAAATCCTCTTGATCCAAACGAATTGAAAAAAATTTCTATTACAAGGTAATTTAAAATAACTCAAAACGACACACAACTTATTATTCTAAAAGCCCAAGTTCTACTTAATAGTTCGCTCTAAAACATAATTTATATACCTGTTTTTACGTAAACAAGGAAGGGGTCACATGATCTTCTAGAATCTTTTAGAACAAATTTACGATCAAAAATCTCGTACACACCGTATGACCCAACTAAAAATAGAAAGATGTTTATAACAAAGCTCCATAGTGTCCTTGGAATCAACCAATCATTTTAAAAGCTTGTTTACAACTCTGAAGCCAGGTCAGAAATGAGGTCAACACCTGGTTTGTTTGTTTGATTAGGATTTTTAACGTAGCTTTAACAATTTTTCAGTCATATCGCTACGATGTCTGCTGTGAGGCAGTTTATAGTGATGTCTAGCACTGAGGCATCATGCCGCAGACATGTAGCATGATGTCTCACCCAGTCACATTATCCTGACACCAGGCCGACCAGTCCTAACACTAACCTCTTAATGCTGAGCGTCAAGCAAGGCAGCTGTTAGTACCATTTTTGTAAGTCTTTGGTATGACTCGGCCAGAGATCGAACCCACGACCTCCCGCTTCTGCGGCGAACGCTCTAACCACTAGGCCACCGGAGCGGTTTGCTCAACACCTGGTGTTTATTCTTAGAGTACAGGTCATTCCACTTTCTAAAATATCTCCCAATAAATGAATCTTAAACTTAAAATGTCAAATTTGAATCTGACAAACAAACAACAAAAATAAATGACCTAAATCAAATATATGTAACAATTGTAATACTTATACTTGTAACAAAAGTCACGTGCCCATTATTTCTACACATCACTCCCATCTTCTACCCACCAACCCATCAGCTCCCATCCAGCCCCTGGGCATTTCTTCTCAAAGGTGATCGAGACAAGTCGTATTCGGCTTAAGAAGTATTCACTATTCTGTCCTATTAGTCGTAATATGAAAATTACAATGGCGATATACACATGTATGTGTCGAAAAAAAAAACAATAATGAGCACACGTGTAGCGTTCTTGTACAGATCAGATTTTTCTCTCTTTCGTTCTATCGTTATCTTATATATAAAATAATACATACTTATACATATCAGGAACATATCACTAGTTCGTTTCCCATTGAAGTTAATGTTAACATAATTTAAGAAAACAATATTTGCATTAGATTGGCATCAAAACCACATATCGTTCCATTAATAAGAATTAGATCATTTTTTTCAACTTGGAAAAACCGGTGTATGGGGGCATGTTTAGTCGCGTGATCTTAAATAGGTTTGTTAGGATTAAATTTTTAGTAAAATTAAAAAAGATTGATATTTTCTTTGAATTGTATTAAAGTAATGAGTTTCTAAAATATATTAAAGGTAATTTCACTTGTTTTTAAAGTACAACTATACAGAATAGAAAAGGTTGCTGAACAAGTAGAATAAAAAGCAGTGTGTATAAGTATACTCCCTAACATCAGTAAAAATAACTAATGTACAGTGTTTTGTAAGATTGTATACCATAATACATGGATTTTTGCCTGCTCAGCTATAAGTTCTAGGTTTCATTGGTAAAAATATGTCTCTGATCTAGTGATTGGCAAAGGTTAAATTCGGTTAATGAACGTGAAGTAAGATTTCTCTAGACGATACAGAAACAAGATGGCTTCCAACTAACTGCTAACCATATTTGGTGTGAAGACGCGAAACGAATATAAATAAACTATAGGGTAGGTCTTATGACGTAAGATAAGTTGGTTTCTGCCGGTCGAAACTGGTTTATGCCTGAAAGTAAGTCAGCATCTTTTCTGACTGATGCATGGGGGTATGACCTCTGACCCTGACACTATAAATACAGATGCGCGATCAGGTCAGATTAGTTCTCCATGTCAGCAGAGAATGAATGTTTGACTCTTAATTTCAGGTAAGGACACTGTATATGTTTTATACCTATTTTAAGAAATAAGTATTTTTAATGCTTGAGATTCTAAATCAATATTCTACTTTAAGATAAGTAAAATGTATTCTTTAAATTAATTGTTGCATTAATTACAGTTATTATATTTCATACTTCGGCTACCTTGAAATTGATTGAAAATTAACTATTGTATAATATTCTAAGGTGCAGAAGTTATACGAATAAATGAAGTTGTAAAGCTTAATAGGAAAATATAATATGTATTTCATGAACTTTTATTATAAAGCTTTTAGATGTGTTTCTAGAATGTAGTAATATATATGTGTGTTGATTATTTAAATAAAGTTCTCCATGTCAGCAGAGAATGAATGTTTGACTCTTAATTTCAGATATGTAGTGTAGCTGTTTTAACATCGTGACGGCACGCTTTTAAGAGAGCCTTCTTTCTTCTTCTTCTCTCTCTCCCTTGTGATGATTACGAACGATTTTTTTTTACATAACAAGTGATGGAGAATGTTACAGATCTCTGGAACCTCTCGCAGAGCCAATGTCCCCAAGATGTAGCCTATCTACACCGTTATGAGTGACTATTTCTTTTGAGACAATGTTTTCATAAAATTATGGGAGAAGATTCTTTGAAAAAACGACATGAGTGGTCTAACATCATGGGAGAGACTCGCACCAACATCTTTGCTATCATCAGATATTACGCCGTCAGCTACACTACGTGAACTCAAGAATGACAGAAGAACTCTTCTGTGATTTTCGTATATTTTTTCGCCCACACGAAGGGTCAGTTCTAAGACACCAGCTACAATATCTTCACACCATGGGAATAAAAGAAAAAGTACAAACTGATAGGCTACCAGCATAACATGCATTACATCGCCGATGAGAATTCTTCCTGTAGTATCGCTTGAAACATCCCACATGTCGAACATATACACCTAGTCCAGTGCTGAAATCAAGCTACCGCAATCCAGACTGAAATACACCTATACCATAGACCTGGATTTCCACTGACCTAACAGCAACATCTCCGCCAGACCCAGAGTCAACGACAGCCGCAGTGACAGTGACTTGAACTTTTTACAATTTGAACTATTTCACTATTACAGACAATACGTGCATTGTTTACTATTCCTTAATATACCATTCATTCATAGGAATAATATTTCTGGACAGTAGTAATTTACACACAGGTATGTTTTTTTGCTAATCTTATTTTGTTCTTATAATACAAATATTAAAAGGTTATTGCGTTAATTGATATTCCTAAACAACTGATCTAATTTTTTGCTGTAGTAACATTCTTATTATCTATATATACTACAGTAACCTTCATTACAGTTGTAATGTTCTGCGTACATAGCCTTAATGAGAGCCAAATGACGTTTCTTGCATTCTATAGACGAAGCTTTCATACAGACCTGTTCGTACTGAAATCTGAAACCACCGTATAACATAGTATTACCGTATTTACCTATCTGAGGGAGAATTGTAAATTCCGCCTAGCCGTCTCGAACTTATTGACTTCAGATGTTTTTTGTTTGTCAGCCAAATGGTTCGACAGCCAGTAGAAGAGGTGCTTTTCCTTCTATGGTTTTGCAACATCCATTGATGTTGACTTAAATATATGTTGAAATGATATAAAATAGTGAAAGTGTCCTAGCGATTACTCGAATCCGAGTTAACGTAATGCATAGCTCTCACAATAGGAGCAGCTATTGGTCTATATACGGCCAGCTTCTGAGTCAAATTAGTTCAAAACGATAAGGCAATACATTCTCTTTTCATCGTCACAGATAACGTTAAAACACGTACATTTCAAAGATGTACTAGACCATACCGTTATAAACGCTTAAATGATATGTTCATTGTTCTTAGGTTAATTCAAAGGCGATACATGTTTCGTACACGCACAGGTCAAAGTTTGATTGTAAGTGAACATACGTCATGGTTATTAGGGCTAGAACAACATTATATTGTCAGTTTCCTAACTCTTGATTAATACTAAATTTGTATGCCATCTTCATTGCATCCATTCTTACTTCAAGCTACTGGTAATTCTTTGATGAACTAGGAAGATCAGCTCAATATCGGCTCACTAGCATTATTCATAAGAACAAGAATTCTTTCATTACACTTGGCTGAAGCAAATAACGTAGTCACCCATATATATGTTCTGCTGATGTTATGCAAATAAATATAAAAGAGAAGAAGAGACAAAAGAAAAAAAGAAAAAGAAAGAAAAAGTATAAAAAAAGAGTAAACTAAAATAGAAAAATAAAGATACCAAGAACTGCATGCTACTATTTTGTGTTACAATCGTCTGACAAGACTAGTTTCTATGTAGGTTTGCAGAATTTTATATTGTAAAGCTGTTTAAGTTACGTAAACTTTTAAATTTTTATTTAATGTCTTACCACGCTATTTCACTCTACTTTATGAAGGTATCCAATGTTGCTAAGTTCTTCCATTGTTTTGGGGGAATTGTATCACGAATTTTTCATTGTACTCTTTATTGTATTTTTTTTTGGGAATTTGACTGACTATTGTGCAATGCACTTCCCATTGTGTTTGGGAATTTTATCAAATATTTTGCATTGTATTGTACCTTTTTAATTTGATTAAGTATTTTGCAATGTACCTTCTCATTGTATTTTTTGTATTTTACTTGGTATTTTGCAATGTATTTGCAGTGTTTACATTGTATTTTTAAACTTTGCGAAAATGTCTCGCAATGTTTTTTTTTTATCATTGTATTTTTGACCTTTCACCTTTCATCTTGTTTGATGAATAAAATTGATTTTTTCTTTTCGAGCCTCGAGGACTCGGCTCAATAAATTGGAGGGTATTGTTAGGATTAAATTTTTAGTAAAATTAATAAAGATTGATATTTTCTTTGAATTGTATTAAAGTAATGAGTTTCTAAAATATATTAAAGGTAATTTCACTTGTTTTTAAAGTACAACTATACAGAATAGAAAAGGTTGCTGAACAAGTAGAATAAAAAGCAGTGTGTATAAGTATACTCCCTAACATCAGTAAAAATAACTAATGTACAGTGTTTTGTAAGATTGTATACCATAATACATGGATTTTTGCCTGCTCAGCTATAAGTTCTAGGTTTCATTGGTAAAAATATGTCTCTGACCTAGTGATTGGCAAAGGTTAAATTCGGTTAATGAACGTGAAGTAAGATTTCTCTAGACGATACAGAAACAAGATGGCTTCCAACTAACGGCTAACCATATTTGGTGTGAAGACGCGAAACGAATATAAATAAACTATAGGATAGGTCTTATGACGTAAGATAAGTTGGTTTCTGCCGGTCGAAACTGGTTTATGCCTGAAAGTAAGTCAGCATCTTTTCTGACTGATGCATGGGGGTATGACCTCTGACCCTGACACTATAAATACAGATGCGCGATCAGGTCAGATTAGTTCTCCATGTCAGCAGAGAATGAATGTTTGACTCTTAATTTCAGGTAAGGACACTGTATATGTTTTATACCTATTTTAAGAAATAAGTATTTTTAATGCTTGAGATTCTAAATCAATATTCTACTTTAAGATAAGTAAAATGTATTCTTTAAATTAATTGTTGCATTAATTACAGTTATTATATTTCATACTTCGGCTACCTTGAAATTGATTGAAAATTAACTATTGTATAATATTCTAAGGTGCAGAAGTTATACGAATAAATGAAGTTGGAAAGCTTAATAGGAAAATATAATATGTATTTCATGAACTTTTATTATAAAGCTTTTAGATGTGTTTCTAGAATGTAGTAATATATATGTGTGTTGATTATTTAAATAAAGTTCTCCATGTCAGCAGAGAATGAATGTTTGACTCTTAATTTCAGATATGTAGTGTAGCTGTTTTAACATCGTGACGGCACGCTTTTAAGAGAGCCTTCTTTCTTCTTCTCTCTCTCTCCCTTGTGATGATTACGAACGATTTTTTTTTTACATAACAGGTTGCCTACATGGTCTGACCCTAGTAACATGGTCTCGCATTATGGGCTTACATGTTTTTTTGTCAGTAAAAATTAACTGCAGGATATAAAACTAAATATAAATACTTTTGTAGTCAGCTATATTATATTAACTGAAGCTTATGAAATGAATAATGAGAATAAAACATTACATCCATTTACTGGCCAGTGGGTGCATCTGTAAATTACAGCACTCTATTGTTTTACAATGTTTAATTCTTGCAAAAAGGAGAAACCAAATATGTAAGTTGCAATCAACAAACAATATAATTCCCTAATTTAAAAAACTACATGGACAGAGTCAGGTATGCATAAATTTAATTTATAATTTTCACGCGTAGCAAACATCATGTTTACGAAACTCAAACCAATATTCACGGACAAAATGGAAGCACGCGATATAAATCGAATATACATACGACCGCACCCATCCTACTTGACTGGTCTTTTGTTTCTAAATTAAATATGGGTACAATATACATAGTAGGTATCACAAAAACATAAAATTAGGTAATATATAAATTGTAGAATAGTTTGAAGAAAACAGATATTAGATGAACTTGATTCCCAAATCTAGTCTAACTATCAAATATATTTATCAAAGACCTTTCTTACAAACTGAAAAGTATCATATTTTTAAAACTGATATTTAATCTATGCAATGTTAAGATTTTATCAAACAAAGCATGTCAATAATCAGGCACATATTGAGTCCAATCGTATCCAAATAGTAATCTTGTATAACCTGCTAGTTAAGTGTATCCATTATTCGTCCTGCATAGCTATATTATACAATATTGCAAATAAAATAACTCAAAAAATCGATATCCTTTGTCAATTTTTTTTTATCTCTATTGTGAAATTATTCGTATTTGTACCGCAGTCTATTGTACTTGTTCAAATTATCGATGGAACGTAATTACTCCCTTGATGGAGTACTTTGCAGGTTAGTTCGATGCATTATCTATGGATATTTGTAAAGGTGCGATGACATTAGAAATGTCAACTTATCTCATCCAGAATAATCAGTAGGAGGCGGGATTCGGCTAACAATGGTGTAATCATTTGGATTTTGTTGTTGACAGCATTATTTGATGATAGTTGCCACGTACTCAATAAAGATGTTTTATTTCCAGGTTTAAAATTAGTGTATGGCATTTTAATAACAGAAGGTTGTCCTAAATTGGCAGCGTGGTATACTCCATTACTACCTTTGATATCGACAAGACAGGGTAACCGGATGTTTATGATATTGTGAGAGGCATACACTTCGCTAAATATCGACAAGACAGGATAATCGGCTGTTCATGATATTGTGAGAGGCATACACCTCGCTAAATGTCGACAAGACAGGGTAACCGGATGTATATGATATTGTGAGAGGCATACACCTCGCTAAATATCGACAAGACAGGGTAACCGGATGTATATGATATTGTGAGAGGCATACACCTCGCTAAATATCGACAAGACATGGTAACCGGATGTATATGATATTGTGAGAAGCAAACACCTCGCTAAATATCGACAAGAAAGAATAATCGGCTGTATATGATATTGTGAGAGGCATACACCTAGCTAAATATCGACAAGATAGAGTAACCGGATGTATATGATATTGTGAGAGGCATACACCTCGCTAAATATCGACAAGACAGGATAACCGGCTGTTCATGATATTGTGAGAGGCATACACCTCGCTAAATATCGACAAGACAGGGTAACCGGATGTATATGATATTGTGAGAGGCATACATCTCACTAAATATCGACAAGACAGGGTAACCGGATGTATATGATATTGTGAGAAGCACACACCTCGCTAAATATCGACAAGACAGGATAACCGGATGTATATGATATTGTGAGAGGAATACACCTCTCTAAATATCGACAAGAAAGGATAACCGGCTGTTTATGATATTGTGAGAGGCATACACCTCGCTAAATATCGACAAGACAGAGTAACCGGATGTATATGATATTGTGATAGGCATACACCTCGCTAAATATCGACAAGACAGGATAACCGGCTGTTCATGATATTGTGAGAGGCATACACCTCGCTAAATATCGACAAGACAGAGTAACCGGATGTATATGATATTGTGAGAGGCATACACCTAGCTAATTATCGACAAGACAGAGTAACCGGCTGTATATGATACTGTGAGAAGCATACACCTCGCTAAAAATCAACAAGACAAAGTAACCGGATGTATATGATATTGTGAGAGGCATACACCTAGCTAAATATTGACAAGACACAGTAACCGGATGTATATGATATTGTGAGAGGCATACACCTCGCTAAATATCGACAAGACAGGGTAACCGGATGTATATGATATTGTGAGAAGCATACACCTCGCTAAATATCGACAAGACAGGGTAACCGGATGTATATGATATTGTGAGAGACATACACCTCGCTAAATATCGACAAGACACAGTAACCGGATGTATATGATATTGTGAGAGGCATACACCTTGCTAAATATCGACAAGACAGAGTAACCAGATGTATATGATATTGTGAGAAGCATAGACCTCGCTAAATATCGACAAGACAGGATAACCGGCTGTTCATGATATTGTGAGAGGCATACACCTCACTAAATATCGACAAGACAGGGTAACCGGATGTATATGATATTGTGAGAAGCATACACCTCGCTAAATATCGACAAGACAGGGTAACCGGCTGTATATGATATTGTGAGAGACATACACCTCGCTAAATATCGACAAGACAGGATAACCGGCTGTATATGATATTGTGAGAAGCATACACCTCGCTAAATATCGACAAGACAGAGTAACCGGATGTTTATGATATTGTGAGAGGCATACACCTCGCTAAATATCGACAAGACAGAGTAACCGGATGTATATGATATT
Source organism: Unio pictorum (assembly GCA_030141615.1). NCBI lineage: Eukaryota > Metazoa > Mollusca > Bivalvia > Unionida > Unionidae > Unio > Unio pictorum. The sequence continues at coordinate 82,010 of JARLTB010000254.1, forward strand.
GTGAGAGGCATACACCTCGCTAAATATCGACACGACAGGGTAACCGGATGTATATGATATTGTGAGAGGCATACACCTCTCTAAATATCGACACGACAGGGTAACCGGATGTATATGATATGTTGAAAGGCATACACCTCGCAACCTAGGAGACGATAATGCATAGGATTTGGACTATCCTTGTCTGGCTGGAGAACATGTACTACCGTGGCCTCTTTCCATTGTTTTGATATATTACCAGTCGTCCAGAAATTATTAAAGATTTAGAAAGGTGCAATTAATGACAGACATGGTAGGTATTTCCGAAATAGCTAATATATCTCATCAGGCTCGATACATGTATCATGGAGGTTGTTTAGAACAACCGCAAATTTCTGAATTATTTGATGTGAAATTTAAATGTTTCTTCTCGTTCTGATCTTTTTTTATAGTTTTCGAAATGAACTCCGCTGATTATGAGAAAATGGTGATTTTAAATCAAAATAAAAAAGCTTTCGGCGAATGCATTTGCTATGTCGTGTTGGAATTAAAGTATAAATTGCTGATTTGTAGAGTGCTGTTGTTAACATACGCCTTTATTTTCGGATGAGGCATAATGTTTTTTTTACATACAGGTACGAGAGTTTAAGGCTAAAACATAGTTTTTTCTCTCCATATGAAACATTAAACTGGTAATATGAATTTACATGTACGATGATTATAAGCGAGTATTTAGAGACCGAAACATATAACGATTCAATTTGATGAGGGAACCAAACGCAGACATATAAATATGTAGTGTATATGTTTAACATAATCAAGACTAGAATGAAGTATCATTTTGAACACATTTTGTAATGTTATTTGATATTGAAGAATAACATCAGAAGGCGTAATATAGAATTTATTAAATACAAGGCATCAATCAGTACGGCTTGGAAGGAGAGTAAAGTCTGCCTTAAGAGTATATTTCCGATGGAACGTAACCCCTAGTGAATGTATAACAAAAACCAGCTGTTGGCGTGTATCAGTTCTAGTCCATTGTGGGATATCTGATTGCATTTACTGTGAAGTGATATTTCAAAGCTAGTCAGATTAAGACTTACACTACATCTCCCCATCTGACAAGTTTATATTAAAACGAAACGTGATTTTATGACTATATTCCTAAACAAGCTCCATCAGCTTACTTTTTACAAGTTCAGTTTCTCAGGTGGTTTTGAAATTTTTCCCGAACGTGTGAAATATTCGTTTGGACCGGTTGGCGCTGCTTTGATTTCATCTGAGTCAGTCATTGTATCAGGGTTTGAAGCAGTCACTCGGAGAAGCTCTGATAATGTGGTAGGCATGGAAATTAAAATCTCTCTCTCTCTCTCTCTCTCTCTCTCTCTCTCTCTCTCTCTCTCTCTCTCTCTCTCTCGTCAGTTACTACCATGTATGAACGAGGTGTATATGCTTCAGATTTAAATATCGCTGATGAAAAATGATCTTGAATGCATACTTTATTCCCTACCTGAATTTTTTTTTTCATATTTCTGGCGCGGTATAGTCTAGACGATCATAATTTCTCTTTTGAGTTTGCTTTTGATAGTTTTCCGATTTGTTCAGTTTAATAAATCTGGCCATGGCTAGAGACCCATTTAAATAGCTATTGAAGCGTTTACATGCCCAAGTGATTGCATGGGCCTTTTTTCTATTTGAGCATCATAGCGTTAAATTAAATACAGGTAAAACACCTCATTAACTTGATTTGCATCGTGATGGTGTTTAAAGTGTTTTCAAATCCAAACCGGAACAATATATGGAAAAAACCCAACCTATTATTGCTTTTTCAGTTGCGGAGAGATACCGTATTTCGAAATTTGCATCGTACAAAAGTGTGTATTTACCTATTACAGTTGTCAATACCCTAGAAATTGTCGCTAACATAGTTTCAAATACTTTAAAATATATGCAAAATGAAGATAAGAATAGATTTTATGAGATGGTTTATATAGGAATTTTTTTTAAAATATCTGATATATAGGAAATTATCGTGTGATGGCAAAGAGAAAATATATACATAAAGTAAACTTATGATATACAAAGTTTTTCATGGGGTCCGGGTGGCCAAGTAATGTAAAGCACTCGCCTTACCGACCATTCTCATCTCACCTCTGCGTGGATTTATGTCTTGTACTCGGCTAGTTTGGGTATGTGAACAATATGCAAGTGGTATAGTGGCTACACTATACAGCCTATCCTTTGGTGATAAATAGCGTTAAACCCAGCAAAAGCAACAAGTTTGACGGTGAATACACAAATAATATGCTGATTTTAAATTTGTTCCTAGTTCGTCCTTTTAACCATTTGTAAGGAGATTATCGGGACAAGAAACAATTATCGCGTTTTGATACGATATATGCATCCATTAACAGTATTAAATTCATTAAATGCTTATTAGAATTCTAGTTGTTACATCTTAACGGTTTAACTTCATACATAATTGATAACAAGTGTGATTTGAACATTAGCATTACGTTTCATACATTCACCTCTACTTTACTTTCGTCGTAATGATCATCAGTCATTCCCTCTTTGCCATTTTGTGGTGTACACTCCCCCCAAAAATTAATTAATAGTTATCATTGGCGAAATAGAACTTATTATTTTGGTGATTGTATTATTAGTTTATTGGAATTATTTTAATTCCCAAATACACATTTAGTCTTTACAAATAATTGGATGGATTTGTATTCTTATTTTAATATTGAATTTTTCTATACATTTCTCGTTCCGGTCCATCTATAGGAGATTTAAATAAAGATGCATGACGCACAGTTTTGTTCTATCAATATCTATCCTTTCTTGCAAAGATTGTAGATTTTCTGTTCGCTCTATGCTTTTTGTAACATCGTTCTCTAATAGTGTGTTTCGTCTTCTTTAAAAGGCGTATGATTCCAACAAGTTGTCTCCATTGCCCTAGTTGATTATCATAGTGGTGGAATCGTTCTTGATTTCCTTATCAGTAATAGTTTCGTTTGCAATGCATTCAGTGTTGCTTGATATATTATAACTTATTGTTTCATCATATTTCTAAGGCATTATCAAAGTGTCCAATAAAGCTGTTACATATAATTATACTTTTTGGGCACCAAAGCCGTGACTATGCCACACAAAAAACACAAATATACAACGCTGTTTATCGTTGCCAGGCGTGATCAAGCTACTGTTATAACCATATCTCCATAAAATGTAGCCATGCAGAACTTGATCAAGATTTTAAATTCACCCATAATCTAAATTTGTAATGCGGTTTACATTTACGTTTTTAGTTAGGCTTGGTAATGGGTTGACTTGTTGGTGGGGTGTATTCACCATAGAACATGCTATACTTGTGAGATTACAGGACACACTCGACACAAATACCCAGACAATATGCAAATAACCTAATTAAAATTCATGTCATTGATATGACATAACAATACCACATATCCACATATAAAACGAGACTAGAATATTGGAAATCGATAAGAATAAACTTCAAGGAAGGAAAAGAGCTTTTTACAAGAACGGATGTTTAACAAAGTCATGGTACAAAGGGGGTTTCACTACAGAACATGCTACATGCGTGAGATCTTACGGGAAAAACTAGACTAGAACATGCTACATGCGTGAGATCTTACGGGACACACTAGACTAGAACATGCTACATGCGTGAGATCTTACGGGGACACACTAGACTAGAACATGCTACATGCGTGAGATCTCACAGGACACACTAGACTAGAACATACTACATGCGTGAGATCTTACGGGACAAAAAAGACACAAATACCCAAACAATCAGGAGATTCAGACAGTAAATGACCTAAATAAACATGTCAGTGTTATGACATATCTCGTTATGATTTATGTAATATCTCCAGGAATAAAGCAACAGGAAGAACAGAATAAACAACAACAAATTACACAAAGAAATCAAGAAACGACTCAGGGAGAGACAGGCAGAGACAAGAACAAACTAATTCAAGCTGATATTCCATGTATCATCCCAAAAAGAAAAATCCAGGAGCAGACAGAATGGCAACAATAACAACTAAACCAGGGAAAAATCAAACAACAAAAAAAATCAGGCTTCGAACAGCAGCAAAAAGAGTCTAAAGAACAACAGCAACACCCTAGATTAAAACAAACTCAACAACTGATGGGGAAACAAAACAACAGAAACAACCGCAACAAGATCTAGAATGTCTTCCACACAAACGCTCAAACAAGCAAGCAAAAGACCAAAACCACCATGGTGAAATAACTCGCATAATAAACAACAGCAACAACAATACTTACACCAGATAACTCAAGAAGAGATCAGGTTAAAAACATCAGCGGATGGAGTTACAACAGCAACAACATAGATTAAAACAAACGCAACAACACACGGAAAAAACAAAACCAACAGCAGCATGACAAAAAATGTGTTATAAAAAAATCCAAAAGAACAACAATAAGAACCAGCACGGAGAACAAACCAGGAACAGAAAGATATGGAAAAACAGAAACAGCAGAAACAACTCGAAGAGACAGAGATACAGCTAGAACAATGAAAAGATCAACAGGAAAACCTAAACCAAACAAAAACAAGCAAACTAGAAACCGTAACATCATCTCAATAGACTAGATTAAATGAAACAATGCAGCTAACCCTTGAAAAGAAATAGAAGAAGCAAGGGAAAAAAAAGATAAATAAGAAAAGAGAAGAGTATGAAATGATGGCAACCTTATTGCTGGCCTACGACGAGTACCTGGATGAATATAATATTTACTTACTTACTTGCTAAGTATCAAAACCTATAGCATGCATGCCTCTCAGAGGTAACACACATAGTAAGGCAGGAGGGCCTCCTTAAATGGTCTGAGAAGGTCAACCGGATGAGATCACCCTCCACAAATAACAAAAAAGAAGCAGAAAGAAAAGCTTATGAGCATCCGATTTGGCTTACGTATTTACATGTGTCTGCTACAGAGATAAATATCTATAAAAATCTAGATGATTGAGGGGTGATGAAAAGTAAGCTAATGTGTGACAGTACTAGTGAACTGTATTCATGAATAAGGCACACGCTAATTCTCTTAGCTGTCTTGTCACAGGAAAATATTCAAAATAGGTCATTCCTGTCAGAAATGAATGTAAAAAAGAGGGGTTGGTGGCAGTGTGTTGGTTCCGCATAATAGCCAGCAGTTTCATAAGGAATTGTCCTTAATACCTCAGACAGACTTGTACATTAATTATCTTTAATACCTCAGTCAGACTCGTACATTAGTTATCTTTGATACCTCAGTCAGACTCGTACAAGAATTGTCCTTAGTACCTCAGTAAGAGTCGTACAAGCATCATTTCAACAACAATAATTAGTTAGTTTTTTTCCATGTTGATTGTAATATTATTATTGTAATATTACTATCATTTCTCTGCAATAGGTCATCGTCGGATGAAATTTTGCCAAGAACACTGTCCAGTGAGACCTAATGTCTGCGACTTAGCATGATGTTCTAACAGTACGATATTATGCGGTCTCAGACTTGAAGAAGAAGAAGAAGAAGAAGAAGAAGAAGAAGAAGAAGAAGAAGAAGAAGATGATGATGATGATGATGACGCATTAAGTATGATAATGATAACAATACTAGTGCTAATAAATGAATGCGTCTTACCTGATTAAGACTGATGCCGTATGTTGAAGTTATTTTTCAGCACATATATAAAATATATCCAAGTGCAATTGAAATAAAGGTGTAAAATGAAGTCAGTATTTACTGTTGTAGAACCCTACAGCATAAAAGAAGCAAATGCGCTGTTACCACTCCTTGTGTCTTCGTTATGAATCAGTGGAGCAACATTATGCTGTTTATTTGTATTTATCAGCAATCTTAATATCATGAAACTCGATTAGTGTAAAATATTACCCCAGGGAAAATGGTGGAGTGGGTTTGAAATGTTTGCTAAATTGAGACATGACGTGTATTGAGTGAATTATGTGGAACATGCACGGGTTCAAAGTTATTGAAAACAATTAGTGGAAAACAACAGATGAGTGTTGAAAATAATAATAATAATAATAAAAATAATAATAATAATAATAATAATAATAAAAGAAGAAGAAGAAGAAGAACAAGAAGAAGAAGAAGAAGAAGAAGAAGATGATGATGATGATGATGATGATGATGATGCATTGAGTGTGATAATGATAACGATACTAGTGCTAATAAATGAATGCATCTTACCTGATTAAGACTGATGCCGTATGATGAAGTTATTTTTCAGCAAATATATAAAATTTATCCAAGTGCAATTGAAATGAAGGTGTAAAATGAAGTCAGTATTTACTGTTGTAGAACCCTACAGCGTAAAACACAGACTGTTCTCACTTGCCACGTATTCAATAAAGTGACATGTCTGACGTGGTAATGGTCTCCAAGGTAATTCAAAACACACGTGACATATAACAAGCAATCGGATTGGTTTGTTTTTAGGTGTTCTGGATTGAGTCATGATTACATGACAAACGTAGCCTCAAAAAAAGAGCAGTTTCTCAAAGTTAGTTATCCTACAATAGTAATATTGAATTTTTGTGTGTTAAGGTGTCAATTATTCTGTATCTGAAGAATGGGATATGCTTATCAGGATTTGTTATTTTAAAAAAACAGTTAAAGTACAAATTTTGCCTAGCTGTTTTGCAAATGCGCTGTTACCACTCATTGTATGTTTGCTTTTAGTCAGTGGAGCAAACATTATGCTGTTTATCTGTATTTATCAGCAATCTAAACATCATGAAACTCGATCAGGGAGGTACATATGTCCCCGGGCGCCAAGGTACAGGGGCGCCAAAATGAGGCTTGCAACGTTACATTATAATAAGTAAACAAGGGTAATAAATCGGTCACAAGATCGCTGGGGCGCCAATTTTATAGTTCGTCCCCGGGCGCAAAATATCATCGCTACGCCACTGAGTGTTTTACGCTGTAGGGTAAATAACACACTAGCGAAAATATATGCTGCCGTCCATTTAATATGTACGCACAGAGGACGAAATTAGGATGTAGTACGCTATGTGTACGTAAAAGGAGAGTAGTAATATGGCACGACGCTGAGTAAAATGACGTAGTACACACGCACATAATAACATCAACTATATTATAACTATTACGAGTAAATCCTATTCGCCAAAGTAACAACAATCATTCAATTGTATTTGCACACCTTCCCGTTTAAAATTGAAACGCACTAAGGAGATGTGAAATGCAGAAACTTAGATATTGCATACATTTTTAATTTCTAACCAGCTTGTCCATAGCTTATTGACTTTTCAACCCAAACGGAAGTTCTTGATTTAAACAAGCAGACACACAAACTGCTCACTATCCGTTTGCTGTAACGTTCTTCTCTAGCTCATCGTATATGATATGTATCTGCAATGGTGCCGATGTAATCTCTCCTAGACCTGTTTTGTACATCACTTTCAAACTGAGGTTAAGAAGCGAAAGTGCTCAGTATCAAACATTTGTCATCATAATTCAGCGTCATATAATATGGGAAGAGCACACAACACAAAACTAAGGTGGCTGCCTGACGTCTGATCATGATATTAGAACTATAACATTATGAAGCAGTGGTTACGAAATAAAAGCGCATGTATGGACAGCGGAAAGGGGTAGAAAATATTACCCCATGGAAAATGGTGGAGTGGGTTTCAAATGTTTGCTTTTGTTCGTAAATGCTAAATTGAGACATGAAGTGTTTTGAGTGAATTATGTGGAACATGCACGGGTTCAAGGTTATTGAAAACAATTAGTGGAAAACAACAGATGAGTGTTGAAAACAAACGGAAGGCAAATATATATTTAGCGATCAAAGTTGATAATAGTTATTCATTTAATTATATTTTATATTGTTTGTACACGTTAGTAAGAAGAAAATATTAGGTAAAGCGGTGAGAATAAGTGTCTAATGTTTAGATGAACTTAATAATAATAATAATAATAATAATAATAATAATAATAATAATAATAATAATAATAAAAATAATAATATAGGACTTTGTATAGCGCCTAATCTTTAGAAGCTCTAAGCGCTTTACAACATATAAAATGATATGACTACAAAAAAACAAAAAGACAAAAAAAAACAACATGAAATTGGACAACATAAATAAATGCTGAAATAGCTGAGGTACAAAACATTATTATGTCTTTAAGTTTGTTATTGCAGTTGAAAAAGGTGAGTTTTAAGAGCACTCTTGAAAAGGATCTCTGTGTCTTGGTGTCTAATTTTAATGGTCAATTCGTTTCAAACTGCTGGGCCCTGCATACTGATACTCAATATTCTTCTGTCTTTATATAAATTGTATACTGATATTCAATTTTGTTCTGTCTTTATATAAATTGCATACTGATATTCAATTTTGTTCTGTCTTTATATAAATTGCATACTGATATTCAATTTTGTTCTATGTTTATATAAATTGCATACTGATATTCAAATATGTTCTATGTTTATATAAATTGCATACTGATATTCAAATATGATCCGTGTTTAAATAAATTGTATACTGATATTAAATTTTGTTCTGTCTCTATATAAATTCCATACTGATATTCAATTTTATTCTGTAGTTATATAAAATGCATACTGATATTCAAATATGTTCCGTGTTTATATAAATTGCATACTGATATTCAATTTTGTTCTGTTATCACGATTTCCAGTCATTTCCTCTTTGACATGTTTCTATTGTTTCTTTGTTATCACGATTTCCAGTCATTTCCTCTTTGACATGTTTCTATTGTTTCTTTGTTATCACGATTTCCAATCATTTCCTCTTTGACATGTTTCTATTGTTTCTTTGTTATCATGATTTCCAGTCATTTCCTCTTTGACATGTTTCTATTGTTTCTTTGTTATCACGATTTCCAGTCATTCCCTATTTGACATGTTTCATGTACATCTCAAGCTTGTAAAATACTGACAGTAACTTTTAAACAGTCCTGATTTCATTTTGCCATTGTGTAAGAGAAAGTATTGTTTCTTGATATTTTTAAAAATCCCATCAAGAAAATTATTGATAGAGAGGCACTTCTATCTCCAAATAGATTGTTAAGATTGTGTAGGACATAACCGAGATGCGCCTCGTATTCGTTTGCTCATTTAGTGGTAGAACCATTGCAGCTGAAACTTTTCTTTGTCATTTTAACGTTTATTTTTGTCCTAGTTTTCGTTATCATTTAGTTATCAGAAAATGTGATATTCGTTATCCAGTTCTGGTCCCGATCAACTAGAATAATTGCCATCAAAACTTCTAAAATATACATGCATAATTTTGTATATATTGTAACATACGTTTCTCTATTGCATGACGAGGACAAGACTAGAAACAGGTTGGAATGTTGCACAGTACGTTGTGTTGATGTTGTATCTCTTTATAGGACATTTTATTTTGCTGGTAAATAAAAACTTTCATGCATTAAAGAAATCTCCAAGGCATTTATATATCTTAATTTCCAATAAAGTTTGCGTTATATTCGTTTAAAAATATTCTGATTAAATCTCGTTTGCTATTAGGTAGTTAATTGCGATCGTAAATAAAATTAAATATATTGTTTGCTCTTTCATCAAAACATTTGTTTCAAGAACGGTTTTTGACATCTTTAAAGTATTAAAAAGTATTCTACCTGTGGCAGTGATGTTATGTAGTAATTGTAGGATTTCGGAGTCATTTAAATCTGTTCTGAATTGATATCTACACATATAGATAGTTACTTTCATATTTTACTCATTTAATGTCTTATATGACAAGGATGGTAAAATATTCCTTTCCGACATTGAAGATATTTATATGGTGAATCTTGCTCGAATATTTTCTACAGGCAGATATAAAGATACAGACGTGATTTATGTTACTCGGCGATATGCACAAATACCTAAATTGGTAACTGCAATATTTTAGCTTTATATAATGAAGTCGATACACATACTCTGCAACATATGCATCAGACTTAGTGTTAAAGGCGTATGGATATAAATAAGTTTTAAAACGTCTTTGCACATGCGCAAGCTGCCCCATTCGGATTTATAACGATGTATTTATATGATCCTCGTCCACGATATCGTGTAGGTCTTGATAAAATATCACGATGTCGTTTAGGTCTTGATAAAATATCACCATATCGTGTAGGTCTTGATAAAATATCACGATGTCGTGTAGGTGTTGATAAAATATCACGATATCGTGTAGGTCTTGATAAAATATCACGATGTCGTGTAGGTCTTGATAAAATATCACGATATCGTGTAGGTCTTGATAAAATTTTTGGTTGAGATAAAGCAGCTAGTCTGATATAATAATGATTTAACTACTCAAACCTAAAGAGCAGCGGAAAGGGCATGACCTCAAAGAAGCGTCCCTTCAAGGACCGTATAGTCGCAAACGTTTTCGAGCAGGGAAGTGGTTTTTGTTACACAATAGAGCATATTTTCTTACCTTCAGATCGGCAAACGAACACTGCTATCTCGAGGTCTGTTCGCCCTTTCTGTTACTTGCAGCCTCACGTTCCACCCAATCACATTATCCTAACACCAGGCCAACCATTCCTAGCATTAACCTTTTAATGATTAACGCCGAGCAAGACAGCTGCTAGTACGATTTTTATAAGATGTTGGTATGACTCGACCAGTGTTCGAACCCGCAACCGCCCGCATCCGAGGCGGACGCTTTCACCATTAGACCGCCTGAGCTGTATATACCTATCTAATAACCAAATTGCACATACGTACACTACATACAGTGTTAATCAAGTACAACAGTACAAAATGTACTCCAAAACAATAGTGTTAATACGCAAATGAACATGATGACACTGTGTACAGTGTTAATACAGTCGATATAGGTGTTACTAAAATAGATATCACACTACAATATGGTCTAGGGGCCCCGAGTGGCCGAGTGGTCTAAAGCGCTATCCGTTTCGGATCCCTGCCGTCTCACCTCTGTCTGCGTGGGTTCGAGTCTAATATTTGGCTAATGTAGTTATGTGAGAAAGCTTGCCGGTAGCATCTCGTGGGTCGGTGGTTCTTTCCAGGGGTTTTCCCGGGTTCTTCCTCCACCAATAATACTGGCCGCCATGTATAGCCTATCGTGTGCTGAAAAATGGCGTTAAACCTTAAAAAAAAAATTAAAAAAAAAAAAAAATGGTCTTGACGAGACTGAACAGTGTAGTTACAGTGGACATCTCAATACAAAGAGTCAACATCATAATACAAAATGGCTTTGATGACACTGCACGGTGTAATTACAGTGGATATCACGCTACAAATCGAATTTGATGATACTGAACAGTGTAAGTACAGTGAATATCACACTATAAAATGGATTTGACGACACTGAACAGTGCAGTTACAGTAGATATCACAATACAAAATGGCCTTGATGATACTGCACGGTGTAATTACAGTGGATATCGCGCTACAAAATGGATTTAACGACACTGAACAGTGTAGTTACAGTGGATATCTCAATACAAACAGTGGATATCACAATACAAAATTATCCTGATGACACTGCACGGTGTAATTACAGTGGATAATCAGAATACAAAATGATCTTGATGACACGACACAGAGTAGTTACAGTGGATATCTCAATATAAACAGTGGACATCACAATACAAAATTACTTTTATGACACTGCACGGTGTACTTACAGTGGATATCACAATATAAAATGGACTTGAGGACTCACGCAGTGTTAATCCAGCAGATACTAGAAAACAAAATAGATTTAAATACAGTTCGTAATGTATTAATCAAATGGACACTAGAATACAAAATTAACCTGAAGAATACATACACAGACTTAATCCATTGAATACTGAAATATATATTTTCGTATCTAGATTATGCACATTTCGGTGTACGTCTTGCGTATCTAGATTATGCATATTTTAGTGTACATCTTTCGTATCTAGAAAATAAACATTTCGGTGTACGTCTTGCGTATCTACAGTATGCATATATCAGTGTACATTTCTCGTATCTAGCGTATGAAGATTTCAATGTATATTCTTCGTATATAGACTATGCACATTTCAGTGTCCCTATTTCGTATCTAGATAATGCACATTTCAGTGTATATTTTTCGTATCTAGATAATGCACATTGCAGTGTACATTTTTCATATCTAGATAATACACATTTCACTGTACATTGTTCGTATCTAGATATTGCACATTTCGGTGTATATTTTGCGTATCTAGATAATGCATATTTCAGTGTACATTTCTCGTATCCAGACTATGCGCATTTCAGTGTACATCTTTCGTATCTAGAGAATTCACATTTCGTTGTACATCTCTACACTATGCACATTTCAGTGTACATTTCTCGTATCTAGATAATGCACATTTCAGTGTACATATTTCTTATCTAGATAATGCACATTTCAGTGTACAATTTTCGTATCTAGATAATGCACATTTCGGTGTACATCTTTCGTATCTAGATATTTCACATTTTGTTGTACATCTCTATACTGTCCACATTTCAGTGTACATTTTTCGTATATAGACAATGCACATTTCAGTGTACATTTTTCGTATCTAGACAATGCACATTTCAGTGTACATTTTTCTTATCTAGATAATGCACAATTCAGTGTACATTTTTCGTATCTAGACAATGCACATTTCAGTGTATAGTATATGGTACATATAGTATATTTATTGAGATGTACAGATTTCATAAACCAAGAATTTAATATGGCAATAGTAACATTTACTAGTATCAAAATTACATATTTGCCGTGACAATTACAGTTTGCCGAATCTGTTTGTGTTTCAACATAGGTGCTCTTCCTTCATACATGATGTCTTTAAATACTTTCATGGGTAATCCTTGGCGAAATCTCCACCATTTAATGTTCCATCACTTTGATATTTGTATGTACAGGTAATATCTTCATGTATTATGTAGTGATACAATTACTAAATTCTGAAATTTTAGTGTCGCTTTAAATTTTTCAAATCTATTTTCTTCTTCATATCTTGTTCTTTTGTATCTGTTTTTAATAAATAAAATTAACCCCGCGGTAAGTAAGTTGTATGTATTTTCAGATAGAAAAATGTAAACGATGTCATTCTATAGTGCAGAGCTTTAGGCAGTGTGAGAATTTGTTTAAAATATATTAGCTATGCGAATGAAAAAAATAAATACATTCACATACTGATAGATAAGTAGAGAACACATGTTATTTTCTTATGTTTTCAGGAGACCTACTGTTGTGGTGTATTAATGGTAACCGCGGATAATAATCATAAAATCGTACGTTCTATCTACGAGTAAAGGGAGACAACACATTTTATCTTTCAAGCATGTCATCCAGTGTTATGGTTTTGCACTTTCCGCACTTATTGAATATGTTGCTAAATCCTGTTGATAGGGGTACACTTATTCAGATTACATTTCTTAAATAAATATAAATAATAAATCACAAATGACTTGACAACAATTACAACAAGCACTAACAGATCAGCACTTGCCGGTAAGTGTGTTCAATGTGGTAAAAAATATTTTAGATTTGTTTCTATGAAATCGGGTAATGATTTAAAATTAAACGAGGAGGTGATATTGAAGCAAAATTGACAAAACTCCCATGGACTCCATGGGGGAAAATACCCAGGGGAAAAACAACTTCCTGGATTTAATTATTGTGGCCCTGGAACCAGACTCGATATCCGACTTGATAGCCAAGAACAGCCAAGACCAGGTGAATATCCGATAAACATTATTGATAAGGCATGTCATGCTCATGATGTTGCTTATAAAAGTAGCAATCTGCAACATAAACGTATCGCAGATATGAAATTGATTCATGCGTTGAATTCTATCACTGATAGAGCCTTCAAAGAAACGTTAGCCTCCTGGTTGATAAAAACTGCAATAAAAAGCAAGCTCATTTTAGGTGCTGTTAATTAATATTAATATGGAATCTCTTTTTATTCCCCAAGAGAATACTGGAGGGGTAAATCAGCAATTAATAAACTCTCCAGCGCGGCACAAGTTAACAAAAGTTACTGCAGCAGATTGGTTGTCAAGACAAGCGATATGGCTGATTTATCTACCATCGCCTAAACAAATTCACTTTGCACATTTTGATGTCATCGTTCCAAATGAAGTTCATCAAGCTGATATATTATTTTTTCCGCATCATACTGTCAATACACGTACATACAAGTATGCATTAACTGTAGTTGATGTTGCAAGTAAATACAAGGAAGCTGAACCATTGTTGACCAAGGTGGTATCAGAGGTATCTGTTGCATTTGAACGAATTTATCGACGAGGACTTGGACAACAAGGTGGTCTGCAGTGTCCAAATCTATTACAGGTTGATTCTGGCAAGGAATATCAGGGTGCAGCAGTGTTATTAGCGATGCAGAATCATACTGTCACTATCAGAAGAGGACATACTGCAATACACCGCGTTCAGGCAATTGTTGAACGATTTAACGGAAACGTTGCTGAGTGGTTATTTGGATATCAATACGCGAAGGAATTTATCGGGGATAGATGATCACGTGAATGGGACAAGAGATTACCAGGTGTGATAACTGCGTTAAATAATGAAATTACTAGAACAATCAATATGAAACCTATTAAACGATAAAAAAGTTTATACCCGTACCAAATACACAAAATGATTTTTCAAAACAGCGAATACTCGATGATCCTATTTGGAGTGTCACATCGCATACAATATCTAGCATAACAAGATCCACGGGTAGACCTGCAATCTATAGATTAGATTCAGCTGATGCTCAGCGTGGATGTACACGTGAACAGTTACAAGTGATACCAGAGAATACACAATTACCACCACGATCACTTAACTAGTACCTCTGCGTCTGTTACACTCTAGACAAGTCAGCATACCATTTTCTTGTGTATGACCAAAACGGCTCTCTTTTCTATCTGCGGTAAATTGGCGAGGTTCTTTATCCAAATACTGCCATAGCATTATATAATTACAGCTAGTGCAGTGATTATTCTGTTGCTGTTTCAGCATCATTATAAATCCTACATCAATATCAAATTTTCTATTATTTTTTGTATCGTGTTGTTTATATCCAGCGAGTTGTTTTCTTATTATATCATCGCTGACAATATCGCTGATTGTGGTGTCATTATAATCTAAAATGACTCTATGAAATTGATGTATTCTATTAATTCGTGACACTGCGAGATAAACTAAATTCGACCACTCGATGCGATCATCTACGATCCAAACAATCGTATCAAAGATGGTTAAACCCTGAGATGAATATGTATCGTCATTGCGTATCCTAGCGTCCAGGGAGATTTGTCAGCGCGCGATGCATCTTCGACAACACTGATATCAACCAAAACAAGATCATTTAACACAAGTGTTTGTTTTTCTGTTCCTGACTATGTCAGGCGCCCTAGAATATCAACTTCAATATTTTGTCTTCGTGAATCAGCTGGTCTATAACACAATGGCACTGGAAGTGTTACGAATTTTTCTTTGTGTAATTGAAATAACCGCGCTTGAAGTGTGTCTCTGACTATTTTTCTACTTGCCACTATCAAATAGTTTGGTCTCCACTCTTCCCAAAAATAATTTAACGGGGTTTCTAAAATTATTTCACGCGCTATTTTACACCTGATTTCATCTGGTTGTAATCTGATTAATCTCTTGAACTCACTTAATTCTGGATCAAGTGCTCTATTGTCAGTATTACTTTCTTCATAATAATCTACATAATTCTTCAGCCAATTATGTGGAGACAAACCGACAAATGGTGGTGGTTGTCTATGATCGCCACACATTATCACAGCTGTATTTTTCAATATCAACCAATCAAGAAACATTTTTAATATATCCAACGACACTGCATATCTCATCCGAAATCGTGATTTTTGGAATATATTTCTCACCCATTCAATCAGGAGTCCATGCGTCACCTTTATACCAAAAGAAACTGATATGTGCAAGAGTTAACTCCTCGTGGTTTCATCTCTCTGGCAAGTCTGTGTGTGGGTGTTAGCACAATCATTTATTCGTTCGGCTACACAGTTTATCTTTGACAGTTTCATAGGCTTCAACTTCTCAACTCTTGGTTTTTCATTTATCAGATAAATCCAATAAACAACTGCGATCACAGGATAAGCTCGCTGGTAATACGGTTTGTCAATTCCCGTCAATATTCCTGGTTTGGAGTCCTGTCTCACGATGACAACTTTTTTATATTTAAGATAGGATCAAATTTACCACTAATAATCCAATTTTTTGTTTCTGATAGTATAATGAATTTCACTCTGAAAAAATAGTTTCGATGTTCAAGATGCGTTATTATTCTTGCTGCTCGTTTGTCGTTCATGGTAGCATCAACACTACCAGCGATTCGAAATGTTGACCAACAGTGAGATGCTACATCGCGTTTAAATTAGTTAAACGCATCATGAATTTTACCGATTATGCTTATATCACTTATTACCTTATATGGTGCATCTACAGTGATTATATCGAGATTGAATTTAACATATTTCCAGAGTTTGAGTTTGGATAATCTCACAAACTCCTTCATATTATAATTAAAACAAGTATTTAAATAAAAGTATTTATATAATGAATCACTCTAAATGACATATGATAGGATCGGTAACCGTTTGTAGCAAATCGTGCAGAAACGAATTCTGTGGATATCATTCACAGAGTGTTCGGCGAGGAAGCTTAGGTCCGAAACCTTCTCTACGATGAGGTGTTGGAGTACGAGAAAAACACAATTGAGTCTCAATTGTGGAGGTAAGCGATACATAGAACTTAAGCGTTATTGTAATAAGAGAGTCAAGGACCTTGACGGTGACAGCGTCAGCGATAAAGTCATAAGAACTACAGAGGACTATATAACTAGATTCTAAACAGATAATTATTAATACAAATAATCAATTAGACAAATAAACACTTATGCATGTAAATGAGCCAATAATTTCAACCACATCCCACGATCAGCAACTATGAAGCATCACGCGATGGTGCAGTCAGAAACCGCAGACTGAAAAAGCCAGTACGGGTTTTTGATAGTCATGGGTATCTTAGAGGTACTACTGGGAAAAAAGATATTATTGTTACCGATCTGTGTTCGAGTGTTTCTTTGGAGTGATCAAAGATGGTTTTGTGACTGACCACATTGATTCAGATTTAAAAATAACAATTTGGATAATATTTAAGCTATTACTCAGAGTGAGAATACCAAACGCGGTTGCACATTAATGTACCCCAAAAAATTGCGACACGTATCAAATCTATAATTGTTGAGACAGGCGAAGAAATAAATTTTCAATCGATGAAGGAAGCTGGCGAGTATTTTGATATTTGCCAACCTTCGGTTCGATTTGTTGCAGAAAATTTGTATAAATCTGCTTTTTCGAAACGATTCCAGCACAAAATTCGGTTTACATGCATGGAATGAAAAGCATTATCGACGGGGGATAACTATAACTGGAATATATATATATATATATATATATATATATATATATATATATATATATATATATATATATATATATATATATATATAATCGTGTAAGGGTTCATTTTTTAAGGGATATAACTCTATAACCCTAAGGGATATAATCGCGTATCATCAAAGTCAGGAGGTTCTTGACTCTGCACCTGACTCTGTCCCCCGACTTTGTCCCCGACTGAATTATTAACAAAACAATATCTTTTTGTCTACTTCTGTCAGGTTTCTTGCTTCATTTAGATTTTTTCAGTAATAATAATTAAATAAAAACGAATATACCTATCACAAACCCTTTCTGATGATTTCAGGGTATTATTAACTTTTATAGCATATAGCCACTTTTAATATTGGGGCTCCAGCCTTCGATTTTCGAAAGTCAACTAAAATCCACACTCTCCCACGTTGTCACAACCACGTGGATCTGTTTCTCTCGGGGTGATTTTATGGAGGGGGGTCTGGTTTTCAGTTGAATGTAGATCAGGGCCCCGTCTATATGTTTGTGCCGTCCTGTATATAATTGTAAATAATATATATATATATTTGTAAATACTATATGCACTCGTTGAGCCTGCTGGATTGTAAATGACATTCCAGGAGTAACTATGGGAAATGTGCCGTCCTGTACATAAGTGCTAATAGTATAAATAACTATAAATATTGTTTCATCATCATTCATCCGCCCTATTTGACTCCTAGCATGTTGTTTGGCAAGCTTGGTGTTCTTATATGAGGTTGTTTCATCCTTATATGTCGTAATTCACCAAAAACGCCCTCTTGAGCCTCTAGAATGTTGCTTGACAGGTTAGAGGTTAACAAAGGGGATTGTGTTTCGTGCTGCCCCTGAACCTACTGAGGTGTTATAGGACATTTTGGGGGCTCGAATTGGGTTGTGCTGTCTTATATATGTGACCTCTGGACTTCTAAGATGTTATAAAACACCTTAAGGGTTCACATGGGGTCGTTTATGTACGTATGTATATCTCTAAGCGTGATAAGATGTCATAGAGCACCTTAAAGTGAGTGGAGATTGTACCGTCCCATGTATACCTTAATTAAGATTAAATGTTGTACAGTCCTAAACTAAAAACGGGTCAAAATTAACCCCATTATTATTTCTTTTAAAGTTATATTTATTATAAAATGAATTATGAATATATCAATGATATAATTTCTGCTATTACAAATTTAAAAAAATCAATAAATACAATTATCAGATGAATTAGATTGTGATAAAATCCGTTCTGACTTTCAATACATAGAAGACCATAGCCTTTGGAAATAAGTATGTGTTACCGTCTCAATGCAAATTTATTAAACAAATACAACAAGCCGTTAACGAATCAGTAGCGGTAAACAGCGGAATAGATGAGTCCGTACCTTTGTTTACCGCAGTAGAGAAAATAAGAGCTGATGTATCGACACAATATGAAATTAGGAATCAAATCATCTCGCGTGTCAGACAACTGAAATAACTCATTGAAAATGAAAGTAATAACACACTTCCTGGTAACAGAGACGTCTTCTAAGAAGTAAGCGAAGGTTGGTCAGTGTTAATTTGTTTTGAACTGCGGAGGATAGTTAATATAAAAAACGATACACGCTAATTATGTTTTTGTCAGCGCTGACAAATCGTCCGTTTTGTAACTTTCATAGGGCATTTACCCTATAAAAATTTCAAACAAATGCGACTGAAATATGCACTTGATTTACACGAAATCTTAAGATGGAAATCCTTTAGAATTTCACATATTTATAAAGTCCCCCTCAAGGTCAAGTAAATTATTGGACTGGTCAGTGAGTTTAATATTAATTCTCGTTAATAAATTATTATAGCATGGCATATAGGGTTAGTTCACTGGTTCTTGAATTATTAAAAATCCGGGTGGAACCAGTGGTGTAGACAACTATAAAATGTATCCTTGTGGGCCTGATTTGATTTTTCGAGGTTTATTTGGTAACTTCCATCAATATCATCACATACTAGATTTACTGCAAACACCAACAATATATTAACATTTCCAGAAGCTATATGCCTAACCATTCCGTCTGGGTCATTATTATGTTTGAGGATAGTTGCCTGTGGTTGTGTTATTTGTTTCCATGCGGCGAGTATCAAAGGAAAATACTCTATGACATCACTGACGGATTTTTTAATTGCGTTGCATTTTACCCGGGAAGTTTAAATGTTGGAATATTCTCTACACGTATTTTATAATTATCTGAAAATTCTATTTTGGAATTAGCATCTATATCATCTAACACTATATGAACGATTTGTATGTTATACAATTCCATGTTAGATGCAATTTGATTTATTATTTCCGTGTATTTGATAATTAAAGTTTTGGATGATAAATCAATAATTTGTTCTTGAAGACTCTGTCGAAATTTATTTAGATATTCCTTATGTTCTTTACTAAAACATTCCGAGGCAATATCCTGATTTATTCGATACCAACTCCTTTGTCTCCCTCCCTCCCTCGATATCACCCCTACAAGAACCCCACTGTGTTTAATAGTTATATTTTTGTATGATGGGGAGATATCATGATACGATTCTTTATCTGAGATATAATCAGGAGGGATTTCAGGCCATCCTAGCACTGTTCTGGTCGATTTCTGGTAAATATTTACGACAAAGCCGGGTGAGTTTATCTCAATCGTGGCTTATAATGTTGATTCGTGAACCGTTATAGCAATTTTTGATTCTTTTCCTGTAATGGATTTTATTCTACGCTTGAATTCATTATTGATCTGTTCGATTTCATAATTTCCAGATGGTATAGAAACAATAATCCAATCGGAAGTTTCATTTGGTTCATTTTTACTTGCAAACACCATGGAATTATTCGGTTGCTGACCACCAAATGATTTTGATCTAATATTCGGCCAGTTGTGGTATACTCGTAATTTTCCTAACACGATCTCCTTTACCGGTATTGCAGTGGGGAAATTGATACTGAATTCAGGGTTGGTTGAGGTTTGTTACGTATATTTGATTCAAGTCATTTATTTTTGGTTTAATTGTTTGTTTGTCAGAGTCAAATTTGACATTTTGAGTTTAAGATTCATTCATTGGGAGATATTTTTTTAAAAAAAAGTGGGATGACCTGTACTCTACAAATAAACACCAGATGTTGACTTCATTTCTGACCTGGCTTCAGAGTTGTAAACAAGGTTTTAGAATTATTGGTTGATTCCATGGACATTATGGAGCTTTGTTGTAAACATCTTTCTATTTTTAGTTCTTGAGAGTAAAAATAACTGATTCTCATTTGGGTCATACGGTGTGCACGAGATTTTGTGAACGTAAATTTGTTCCAAAGATTCTAGAAGATCATGTGACCCCTTCCTTGTTTACTTAAAACAGTTATATAAATTATGTTTTGGAGCAAACTATTTAGTAGAATCTAGGCTGTTAGAATATTAAGTTGTATTGTTTTGAGTTATTTTAAATTACCTTGTACTGGAAATTATTTCAATTCGTTTGGACCAAGATGATTTATTTTGTTATTTATCTGGAAAACATTTGTGCTCATTGAATTTCATACGACCAGAACTGGCTTCATCACGTGACATCGTCTTCCATCTTGGATGCTTCACTAAGATTCGAACTGGGAATTATTAGGACATTTTATTACCAGGACTTTTGCAATTTCACTAGTGGATTATATTTTGAATTATTTTTTGGATTTATTTTGGAATTGATTCTTAAAACCTTAAGTTTATTTTTCTTTTTTGGAAAATTGTTGTGCTCAGTAAATTGTTTATTAAGTTTTTACAAGCTTGTTCTTTTCACTCTTTCTTTGTTACTGTTTATTCGAGCCTAGGCACGTAACAGGTTACTGAGATCATGGTTGTCTTCGGCAGGTTTGTATTCGTGGCTATTCGCTGAAGTTATTACGTTGTTGATGTCGATGACATTGCCATTGTTATTGTTATTGTGTTGTTTTTCTAATTTTGATGTTGCTGTGTGGTAGATGTTCATCATTGCCGTGAACACGTCATCTGATATTTTTGTGTCATCGAGACTAGATGATATCAGCGACGACAATTGGGAACAACCGGAGACGCAATACGTAACATAATGATATACTCTTGTAGTTTATTCTGACTGCAGGTGGATATTTTTTTTTGCAATGATGCTAAGAACTCCCGTAACACTTGTCGCCGTTGAAACACAAATTGTGACAACTAAAGGTGTCAGCATTGTTACCGCTGATAACAATATACACGTTCCAGCAATTACACTTGAAACCGAATGCACAATAATGTTACACGAGTAATTCACCTGCGATATATTTTTTTCTTCGTTCTATATTCGTCGATAAGTTTTTTAGTTTAGTTTGAAACTCGCGGACTTGATCATATCGATATTGTTGGACATTCATTATGCTATTTATTTAAATCAACTACAAATTCTACATACCATATGATTGGCACTGATGCTCAATTACCACTGACAGGGGTTATTTTAAACATTTCCATGACACCCTTATCTATTATTACACTTGCAGTATTAATTCCCGGAGATGTATCCGATGACATATTAAACTGTTCTGCTGAAAGCAGGGTCAATATATAGATACCATCTTCAGTAATTTGAATGATGTTATTTTGAGGTGTCCAGATGAAAGATCCATGATGTGTCGAGTACACGGTATTGATATTTTGTTTATGCGGTATTTTGATTTTGTCAAGCCGGGTCGCGATAGCAAGAAAATCAGCAATGATATCGGCTTGTTTTTGTTTAATCGTATCAATAGTTGTTTTAATATCAGAAAGTTTATTCGGACAGTGAACTGAGTACCATATAAATTATCTGTCGTCTCATCCATTTTTCTAAACTTCTTACGAGGATTTCCAAATACGCCTACATGAACAACATACTCGGCTCGCATCGTTGTTAGTTTATTGTCTGTGGTTTTATATTCGTGTTGCAGCCTTGTTAGTTTACCATCTTTGATATTATATTCATCTCGCAGAGCTGTTAGTTTGTCATCCGTGCTTTTATATTCGTGTTTCAGCGCGTCTACATATATTTTGTCACAGCGTCAGTGTCCAATGTTGGATTACCAACATCGGTTATTTTATTCGAGTTAATGTCGAGGTTGCCTGTCATTGTGTTACCTGATGTTTTATTCGGTTGTTAATATTATCTATCACGGTTGGAAAAAGAACTCCTGGTTTAATCTTACCGGTGGAATCAAATACCGATAGGGACTTTTCGGTTACTCCATTAATTTTAACTAGAATATGTTTCAGGGAAACATTACTCGTTTTCAATTTTCCCTGTTTGTTTGGAAATACTACTATTTCGTTTGGATCCACACTTGCAAGATTTAACATCTCGGATATTTCATCTTGGACAATTGTTTTTTACATCTTTTCTTGCCGACTTTTTCCATGTGATTTTTATGGCTTGAGAGAGATCTTCTGTAAATATCAATCATTATATTTTTAAGATCTCTTTAAAAAGCGATTATTCGTGTATTCCTGTATGGTTTTATAGGGTGGTTTAGTCGATGATGATATAGCTTTAAGTACATTTATTATTTCTTGGCCGCATATTGGTGGGTCGGTTATTGTCTGTGTTGGTAGTGTGGAATACCAGAGCCTCACTTTCTGAGGGAATTTGAATTGATGTATATAACTCATACATTCTTTAGGCGGCGCTAACCCGTAGGAATCAAAATAAACAATTCCACGTGGATCAATCGCGTATGCAACCCAGTGAGTTCCAGGTCCGGTGCTGTTTTCGAGATTAATGATACCTGTTTCATCGTTGCTTGGTTGTTGTAGTAATTGATCTCGCATAAAAACACCTCTGAAGTTTTTTCATCTTAATTCTTTGGCAGCATCGAGTAAATCAAAATTTGACAGTAGTTTTAGTAAACCGTACCTGGAAACCTCAAGATGTTTCCGCTCTACCATGACTACGGAGTCCCTGGTAGTCTTAGACCCTTTCCTTTTACGGATCGCCTCTTTTTATATCCGCTTCCAGTTGCTTTTTTTAGTGCCATCCCAACTGCTCCTATCGCGGCAGCTTTCGTGACTGTATTTTCAACAGCTTTCGTGACTGTATTTTTTAAATAAGAGATTGATCTAATTGTCTACGTGTTTACATGTTTACTATTGGCGCTTCAACTACACTCATCTAACTCATCATTCGACTAGCATTGATTTGTCACTGTTAATGACGTCAATTGCTCTGTAATCACCACCATCAGGAGGATTGGTTACACGAGCGTTGAAGTGTACGTCAACGAGGGATTGTCTAGTTAAGTCAAGATGTTAAGTCAAGTAATAAATCGGATATAGATTTCTAAAATCTAATTGTGATATTTGCAGACTAGTATCTACATTTTGATCACGTACCATAAATGTCAGCATCTATGATATGCGCGTGCTATTTGGTTTTGTCCGTAATTAAGCAAAATATTCACAGCTGGTTCCTGTTGACCGTTTATTGTTAACGAGACTTCGTTAACCCCTAGTTGATCAAATATCATATAGCTGCGCTCCCGAGAATTTAATTGTGTATAATCCTGTAACGCAGTAAATATGTGTCTAGGCGCAGAAACACCCCTGTTTGATGTATTTGATGTTTACTGTTGGATAGAAGAAATATTATTATCATCGATTTGCGTTCAAGGTATTTAATGGATTGATCGAAGATGGTCTTGTTATTGAACATATTGATTCCAATCCTAAAAACAATTCTTTAGATAATCTACAAGATATTTCTCAGAGTGAAAAAACCAAACGAGAAGGGACTGGGAAACATCAAAAGAATGCAAAATGTATAAAATCATTTAATACAGAAAATAATGAGGAAAGAGTATTTGAACCAATAAATGAAGCCAGTGGGTATTTCGATATTTGTAGAGCCTCAGTACGATATGTTGCAGAACAGGTATATCGATCGGCTATTTGCAAAAGAACTGGACAAAGAATTTAATTTACATATATCTGAATTCTGCTTTGTACTATGTGTATATAGCATTAAGGGGAATAACTCGTATGGGCATGTGTACGGTTTATGAAAGAGTTACGGATCGCAATGGGATTTTTTTGTTTGTTGTTTACACATATATCGTATTCAAAAGCACATACCTGTAGATACGGACACTAGTGTATTGTATACACAGATGGAATCTCGTCTTGGGGCCCATCGTTCGAATCTCGTGGCAGGCATTATTGTCGACGGTACCGATTTCGAGGTTTTTTCTATATAATTGAGGGCGCCAGCCCAAAGGTACTTCGTGTACACCTCCCGTCACGTCAAATACGTGACGGTGTGATTTTGCATCCCCGGGAAATTAATTCTTGGCGGGAAGTGCACAACAACAATGGCGCCCTCAAAATAAACAATATCATGGATGCAAAAGCTCTATGTCACACTAGGGTAACCCCACATGATAGTTCAGAATGAACTATCGGCTAAAAGAAACGGTCATAGGATCAAAGAGTTTGAGAAATCTCAAAAAAGAAAAAAAGAAGAGAAAATCTATCAAAGAGAAAAAATCTCAAAGAAAAAGAAAGACACAAAGGCTAAATAAGGAACACGTTGAATGATAATCGCTCATCATATTGTTTATTTTTTTAAAATATATTAAATATTTTTTTTTATTAGAAATATAATATTTCATATATGAATTTCGAAAATATAAATATTATTATTAACGAGATTTCAAGTTTGAAAAATCAAGGAATTCAATTGTCAGATAAATTAAATTGTGATCAAATTCTTTCTGAATTTCAAGATATTGATGATAGCGCTAGAATCCTATTACTTTATAAAGAAAATTCAGCACGCTATTTATGACTCCCTTACATTCTGTAACGCCATAAATAAGTTTGTCCCGTTATTCACTGCTGTCGAAAAAATAAGAAAAGAATTGGGGCAGCAATATGAATTCAAACTCACAATTAATTCTAAAATCAAAACAATAAAAGAGATTATACAAAATGAAAATCCCCCCTTGATTGCCTCAACACAGTAAACACACCATACATACATGAATAATACAAGGTATGAAAGAGACAGGTATGCACTTACTCACCTAAAACAGAATTATATACACAGGTATGTGCGCTTACTCAACTAGAACAAAATTATATAGACGATTTTTTTGCACGGTAATTTAATCAATGGTGACTTTGTCAATGGTTTGTCACTATGCGGAAGTAATGTAGTGAATTGGGGTGAGTGAAGCAATCTACGGATTTTTCACTTACAATTTAGATCGTACATTAATTGATAATGGTGGGTGAAGCACTGACAACTAAATTAGCACGACAAATGTTAGATTCGATTAAGAAATTTATTCCGATTCGTGATTCCGTTCGAAATATGCTCCAAACGACAGAGCTTTCAAACCGACTTTGCGGCGGACACAGAACAGTTATTCAAACCAGTAACCGCTGCTACTAAAGACGTCGTATCGACCACTGAAAGATCCATATGGGGAGATATTCCTGAGGAAGGAAAAAGAAAAGAAGCGCCTCTTCTTCCTGTACTTGAAAAAAAGCAAAGAGATTCAACCAAGCAAAGAAATCTTTAAAAACACTTCCTGGTGATATAGTAACCGCTGTACAACTTCAGGAACAAGAAGAACGAGAACAATGTGAACAAGAACGACTAGAACAAGAACAACGAGAACAAAAAGAAGCTGCACGATTTCAGGAACAACAACTTCAAAAAGAAGAATTCCGAGAGAGAGAGAGAGAGAGAGAGAGAGAGAGAGAGAGAGAGAGAGAGAGAGAGAGAGTGAGAGAGAGAGAGAGAGAGAGAGAGAGAGAGAGAGAGAGAGAGAGAGATGGGGGGAATACACACCTCAAGAGATATTTACTAAGGAGGCGTTAGATAAAATTAGAAAAATTCCCACGAATGATCTAGCTAAATTTGCTGTTGATTCATTTCCCAAAAAGAACGAGGAAAAAATATATAAATGATGGATATTAAGATTTTATAAAAACCGCTGACACTTGAAATAGAAAAATATATTTGGCAAATCGCGGTGGAACTAGAATCAAAGAGGATAGTGATTTTAGGGATTATATGAGAAAAATAGATGTTATAAAAAGTGGTTTACCACCACCACATAACCCCCCCCCCCAAATAAAAATAATGGCAGAGGTTGATCCCACACAAGGTGCAACTGGTACAACTGAACAATTCGCTAGTGTATATCAAGGGTGTTTTTCAGGTAGTGGTTTAGTTAGTTGTCCTAATAGTATTCTCTCGGATATATCACGATTATAAGTTCTCGTAGGAGGGAAACGAGCCGGAAATAACTCACCGGAAGTAATTAATGAGGCAGCTGATATCTGCAGACGACTATATGAGGGTGGTATCATGGATATTGATGTATACCGAGAGTTTATTGATGAGCTAACCGAAAATTCAAGGGATTTTTACGGTTACTATAGTGATTAATTTCATGACTTCGTTGAAAATCGTTTACAATGAAAATCGTTTACGATATTACGATTAGATAAATAGCATTTAAAAAAGATGATCATACACTACAACTACAGAAAACCAACTATTATAGTAAACTCACGATTGCCTGTTTATAGAGCGTACTATGGAGATGGTCTCGGTAATACCATTGCAGGGTTATTTGCAAGAATGGCTCCAAAAATAGCACCAATCGCAAAACAATTATCAATGAAAGCTATTGATGTTATTCGTGATAAGGGTATTAGCGCTATTGGTGATGTTGCCGGAAGGGCATTTTCTGCGACGAAATCACTGGAGGGGCCACTACCATCTACGGAAATTATGCCTGCAAGTATTAGTAAAATAATAAACAATGCGGTGGAGCAGAATATAGCATCACGGATAAATGATGGATATGACACTCAGGGAAATATTACTGCAAATATGATAGCGGGAAGTGGCTTGAAATCGCGAGCGAATTCACGATTTAGATCAAGAAATATATAATAAAATGTTCAAATCTGATCCTGACACAGCGTTTGATTTAGATGCCCCGGTGCTCAAGAATGATTCTCTACTTAATTATCAGTATTATGCCTATAATGCAGTACAACCAAATAGTCGATCAAGAATCGAACTTCAAGTCCAGGATACCAGCAATTTCTTTCTACCCTCGGAAGCGTTTATCGAAGTAGAAGGAGAAATTGTAACAGCTGCTGATACTCCTGATACACCATATCCAAAGGTGCCAAAGTCGGTTTTGTCAATAATGGTATCATGGCGCTATTTGGCAGCGCTAGATACATGATTGATAACAGATAAATCGAGTCAATAGAACACGATGTTGATGTTGCCACAACAATAGTTGGGTTGGCAAGATACTCCGATGATTAAACAAGATCGGCGGGTCCAACTATGATGTTTGCTAAAGATATTAATGATCGCGCTGGACCGACTCCAAATATTATAAGACAACCAAAGAATCGCGCCGTTCCTCCTGTTGATGTTGATGATATCGAAAATATGATTATAAATGATGATCCTAATTACAACCTAGGAGCTGCAACACGTATATCAATGTTGGAAAGAGATCGTAGATTATTCTCATGCGCGATTCCACTACATCATATATTTGGATTCTTCAGAAATGTCAGAAAAGTTTTCTATGGAGCGAAGCATACAGTATCACTCGTGCGAAAGGGTGATAATAATGATGCAATCTGGAGGATTCCAGCAGATCCTGCAAATCCGGATAATGACCGTGACAAGGTGAATGTAACAAAACTAACACTGTGGATGCCAGTAATGACTCCATCAATCACCGTAGAGCAAAAATTACTATCATTTATGAGTACAGGTAGCAAATCATTACTAAGTTGGCTAACAGTGACCACAGATACCATGGATTCTACTATTGATGGAACACGCAGCCATATGATATTTGATCAAATTGGGTGTAATGAAGTTTCGTTGAAGATAAACGGTCAACAGGAACAAACCGAGGATATACAACTTGATTGCGGAACCAACCAAATAGCACGCTTGTATCATCGTTTGATGTCTTATATCGGTCGTGATAATAATGTAAATACTGCTCTGCAAATATCACAGTTGGATTTTAGAAAACTATATTCCATCTATTTCTTCTCGCTGGAACATCTTGACTTAACCATACAATCCGTCGTTGAAATATACTTTCGCGCTCGTGTAACTCGTCCTACTACTGCAGCAGGTGTTAACACTTTCCCCCAATACAGAGCAGTTGCTGTCATACTCAGCGAGAAATCAATGTTACACGAAGGTGTTGGTGGACGAATGAAGGTAGTTGATGGACCAGTGGAAAATATGGAATATTTTCAAAAATATGTAATGTAGCAATTAGATCAATCTGTTATTAATAAAATGTCTTATAGGGTTGTTAGTGTTACGTTGACTCCTGGTCAACTCAATAAATTGCAATCGGAATCAGCTAAAAAATGTGGAACCACGATATCGCTGAAACACAACCAGATGTCTGGTGGTCAGAATATACTATCACTGACAACTCGTCAGATAAAACACTTCAATGATGCCATCAAAGATAAAAAAGGTGTTCAGATCACTCTCTCTGCAGCTGCGATTAACAACATGATAAAATCAGGTGTTGTATTCCCACTTCTCGCTGCGATTCCAGCATTAATTGCAGCTGGTAAAGCCGACGCGTTAGGATCTACTGTAGCTCTTGGTGCAAAAGCAGTACACAGCATTGCTCAATTATATGAACCAGAAAAGGGGAGGGGATACAATAAAAAAGGGAAAGGGTCTAAGACTACCAGGAACTCCGTATTCATGGTATAGCGGAAACGGCCTGAGACTAGGAACAGTTTTGACTTTGATTTACTCGATACTGCTAAAAAAAACTAGCGATAAAAAAACTTTAGAGGTGTCTTTATGAAAGATTAATTACCACAACAACCAAACAGCGTTGAAACCGGTATTATTAATCTCGATAACAGCACCGGACCTGGAACTCACTGGGTTGCATACGCGATTGATCCGCGTGCAATTGTTTATTTCGATTCATATGAGTTAGCGCCGCCTAAAGAATTTACGCGTTATATAAACCACTTAAAAACTCCTATCTGGTATTCTACGCTACCAACACAGAAAATGAATGACCCACCAGTATGCGGTATAGAAGTATTGAATGTCCTCAACGCTATTTCATCATCGGGAAAACCACAACATAAAACCGTACACGAATATACGAGTAATCACATTTTTGAGAGAAATTGTATAAAATAACATGATTGATATTTGGAGACGTTTATTCGAACAAGTGAAAAAACTAACAGCGTGGACTTATAAACCCGTTTCTGCTAACATATTACCAAAACCCATAGATGAAAAGTCCAATCTTAACATGATTGATATATCACCAAAACCCATAGTTGAAAAATCCAATCTTAACACGGCTGACATAGTAAAGAAACTCCCAATAAAACATTTCAGAGGTATATTCAGGGAAAATCAATTACCAACACAACCAAAAATCTTTGAAACCGGTATACTTGCTATCGGTTTTAGCAATAAATCTAGAGTATATTGAGTGGTTTACGTAATACATCCACAATGTGTCATTTTTTTTTTACTCGCATGGATTTAAGGAGGATTTCTTGAGTATATATCCAACTTGGATACTTCAGTTCCTGTTTGGTATTCAGAGTTACCCATAATGGGCTTACTTGAAAATTCGTGTGGACAAGAAATCCTTGAAATGTTAATGGCGGTTTCAGCATTATCTGAATCGCCTTAAAAAGTTGTCTACGATTACACAATAATAAATTACTTAAAGAGACGAATGTAATATAAACATGATTGATATTTGGGGGAGATCTTTATCAAGCCTGAAAAAACCGCCGCGGAAATATCTGCAACCGGTGATGTAAAAAAAATAATCGAAGATGAAATGGCTGAGATTTTAAATCTCGCTAGTGTTGATCCCAATGAAATAGTTGTATTTCAAGATTGTCAGGGTAAATTGAAAACTAGTAATATTTCCCTGGATGATATTTTAGTTAAACAACGCGACGCAGTAGAAGATACTATCGCGTTGTTTTCTGATCAGGGTAAACTCAAACCGGGTGTACTTATTTCGACGCTCACAGATAAATTAACGATAGAATTATTTTAAAAAAAACTACGCGATGAATATGACGACCATATAACTAAATTTAATCGGTTTTCTGAATTACAAAGAAGTATTATTGACCATATTGACAAACCTATGTTGGATTTCTTTGGAAATCCACCGGTGACCACACCAAAACTAACAGAGATAAAAACCGCTATGTTAGAATTAGCAACACTACAATCTAGCTATGAAAATCATGTTGAGAGATTTTCAGCTTTTCGGAAAAATGGTATGGTATGTGGAATTCGTAGCGGATTTAAGTAAACAACTTAATTGAATTCTGTTGTAATAAATAAAATATCATCACAGCAATATCGCTATGATCAGGTCAGAGAATTTCAAACTAAACTCAAAACACTCACTGAGGAGTATCAAGTAAAAATAAGAAAATACCGACGAAGAATTACCGCAGTTGATGTTACCGTGTACTCAGTATCAGGTGTAATCGCCGGAGCTGGTATTATACTCTCCTCGGTGACAATGGTTGCTCCGATAGCTGTTACAATTTGTATATCTGCGGCGACAACAATCGCGGAAATTATTTCAATTATAAAAATAAAAAAATATCATCATGCAGCCAGCATAAACAGCAAGATTATGTAGTTAAATTCCATGTTGTGTCAACCGCGTACTCCCAATTATCCTCGATGATATCGTCGTCACTCGATGACACATTAATATCAGATAGTGAGTTCACAGCGATGGTACGTGTTTATGAATCCACGATGTCAAAATTAGAAAAACATGAGTATAATAACAATGGCGACATCGCAAGAACTACTTCAACGAATAGCAGAAAATATCACACCGGTGAAAACCAATATGATCTCAATAACCTCAACGAATCCTGAATCCAGTGTGAATTTCCCCACTGCAATTCCCGTGAAGGAGATAGCGTTAGAAAAATTACGAGTATAAACATAGTTGGCCTAACATTAGATCAAAATTATTCGGTGGTCAGAAACCGAATAATTCACCTGGTGTTTGCGAGTAAGAATAAACAAGACGGAACTCCAGACTGGAACGTTGTTTCGTTACTATCTGGGTCCTACCAAATTGAACAAATTAATAATGAATTACAACGCAGAATAAAATCCATTACTGCAAAAGAATCGAAAATCGCTATAACGGTTCATGAGCCGACGTTATCATCCGCAAATGAGATAAACTCACCCGGATATGTCGTATATATCTATCAGAGTTCTATAAGAACCGTGTTAGGATGGCCTGAAATCCCACCTGAGGCACCATCTTATCAAAATTTACCTGAACCTAAATAATCTGATTTTACTTCTGATAAACAATCATATCCCCATGAATCAGATGTAATAGATAGCGGATATAACTATATAATTAAGACTCGTATAGATAAAATAAAAAAGTGGAAGGAGAACAAATTGACATTTATAACAAAGGTGAAAGAAATCATCTTCTTTGGACTTTTTTTTAAAAGAAAAATGAACAAGATTATCAATATTCTGGTTCAATAAAAGTTGTCGATTTTGAAGGATGGTTTGATAATTTTTATCGTACATTTGACAGACATATAACTTTTCTAGATCATAGATTTGATAATTATATTGCCGGGAGAAAAGAAGTTCATGATGAAATTATCAAACAAGTAGAAATATTAAATCAGATTATATTCAATGTAGAATATATTCATAACCGAACATTAAAAATGGTGATTAATAGCTCAGGAGAACAACGACAACGAATTTTAACTGAGTTTTCATTAAGAGAAGATAATATATCTCAATTTAGATTTCCTGGATACATCGATGCAGCAACTCTAAGGAAAAGACTCAATGATATCATCGATAGAAAATTCAAACAAACTCATGAAGCATGATTAAAAATGCCACAAACACAAACAATTATCCTCAAACATAATAATGACCCAGACGGCGGTGGGCGACATATCGCTCCTCAAAACGTCAATATATCCTCGGTGATTGCATTGAATTTAGTATGTGATGTTATCGAAGGAAGTTATCAAATAAATCTTGAAAGATCAAATCGAGCTCAACAAGGATATATTTTATATTCATTTGTACCAACAGCTCCTCCAGGGTTTCTAATAAATGAGGATCCAACTAATCCAGTCTATATGCGATGTCGTAATGATTCGTTAACTAGAATTAATTATAAACTCACTGACCAATCCAATAATCTGATTGATTTACGAGGTGAGGTTTTACAAATTAGTCTGTGCAATCGCAAAAAAGATTTTTACCCCCATAGCAGCAGAGGGAGTGCGACAACGACCTTGCGTACCCAAAAGAAACTTTTTTTTTACGATTTTGGAGGAAGCCTTGGTTTGCTAAATAGACGCTATTTTTTTTACAATTTTGGAGGAAGCCTTGGTTTGCCAAATGGACGCCTCTATAAAAGGTTGTCCGATTCGCCCTCCATGCTGTTTTGCAACATATTCTTTTCTATGAAATCATGAAAGAGTC
Organism: Unio pictorum; assembly: GCA_030141615.1. Taxonomy (NCBI): domain Eukaryota; kingdom Metazoa; phylum Mollusca; class Bivalvia; order Unionida; family Unionidae; genus Unio; species Unio pictorum. The sequence continues at coordinate 115,140 of JARLTB010000254.1, forward strand.
AATCAACCATGACGTCGAAATCCGTGAGTACTTCTGTGCGAACCTAATTGCATGCCGGCTTTGTTTTGATCAACAACTTGGAAAAGTGTTTGTTGCACTAAAATGAATCCATTAAAAGAGACCTGTGTTGTTTTATCACTTGTCTGATGCATCAAATCAAGCAAAGGAAGATTTTGCTCCGCAGCAGCAAAATCAGGGTATAAAAAAAAATTAACTGATTTTTTTCAAGTCTATTATCATTTGTGAAGCGTATCACAACCAGCATATTTTATTATCGTGTTCAAATTTACATTGTTTTAAATTTGTAGACCCACTAAATTCATGTTGGTAATGATTAACCCGTGTTTTTTGTTTTTCATTTTACTTCTACTGCAATCAAATATATCTATCAATCGATCGATCAACATTGTTTCTCGAAAAGAGAGCCGATCTTTTATATTAAACAAATACATTTTTAATTTGGATCAAACAATAAAACTAGAATGTATCCAATTCAGCACAAAAATTAGTGACCTAATAGACAATGTGTGAAGCTGTACACGTGTTAATATGATCAGCAGAGAGGGTGAACAGACCACCCTTTTCCGACAAAAAATTGATTGAATCCTCAAAACGGAAAATAGAGCCTTCCTACGAAATCTCATATTTTAACCCAAAAAATAAGTCTCTATTTAGCAAACGGAGACTTTACGATTTTTCAATCAATTTTGGTCGCAACGATGTGGTCATCACCCTCTCTGCTGCTACAAGTTAACAAAAATAACAAATGATTTCAACCGAATATTTGATCGAGTCTTTAGGACTTTACAAACAAACTAATCGCTAACACCTCATCTTGTAGATCAATTAAATTATTTGACTGGTCGGTGAGTCGGAAATTAATTCTCGTTAACGAATTATTATGGCATCGCATGTAAACAGGATTAATTGGGTTTTCAATAATTAGGAATCCTGGAGGAGCTGTTGGTGCAAACGAATAAAGAATATATCCCTGCTGAGCTTGATTTGATTGCTCTAGATTAATTTGATAGCTTCCTTCAATTACATCACATGTTAAATTGAGCGCAATCACCGTTGAAAATTCACATTATGCGGGGCAATACGCCTACCGCCACCATCTGGATCATTATTATACCTGAGGAGGACAGTTGAATCTGGTTTTTGTAGCGCCTTGATATCGGTTCTAACAATTGTTGCTAGTTCATCAGCGTTGTATTTGGGAAACTTGAAATTACGCAGATTGTCTTCTGTGATATTGTAATCGGTTAGGAATCGTTGTTTATTGTCGCTGTTGTCATTAATTATTGTTTGAATAATTAGTTCATAGATATATTCCATGTCAGATATAAGTTGATTTATTATTTCAACGTGTTTTTGCGATTTTGTTTTCCGTAGTTGTTTTAGTTGTGTTTCATATAATTGTTTAATTTCATTAAAATAACAACGGACGTCAGTTAGCGTAAATGAAATAGTAACAGATGAGTCGGCTATTCTTTTAATGATAAAATCCCATTGCAATGTGTCTTTGTTGGCAAATATAAATCTATCGGCGATATTTCCTTTCCTTATATCAGATAAATTATCTCGATAACTGGGATTGATTTCATGATATGATTGTACGTCCGTGGTTAAGTCGGTGGCGGATTTTTCCGGTGGTTTTTCAGGCCATCCTAACACTTCTTAACGAGCTGTTATAGATATCTACAATGTATCCCTCTGTGCTTATTTCGATCGACGACGAGAGCGTCGGTTCATGAAGTTTAATAGCTATTTTTGATTCTTTTCCCGTGATTGATTTTATTCTACGCTGAATTTCAGCATCGATTTGCTCAATTTGGTACGACCCAGTTGGTAACGAAACAACGTTCCAGTCTGGGGTGCCATCGAGAACACCAGTGCGTTATTGGTTGCTGACCGCCAAATGCAACCGATCTGATATTGGGCCAGCTATGATATACTCCTAATTTTGCCAGCGCGATCTCGCGCACTGGAATCGGAGAAGGAAAGTTCACACTAAATTGTGGGTTTGTTGATGTTATTGATATCATGCTTGTTCGTATCGGAGTGGTATTCTCCGCGATTCGTTGAAGCAGTTCGAGTGACATTATTGTTAACGCTGTCTTCAATTTCCAATTTCAACATCGTGGAGTTATACAACTGGGTCATCGTGGAAAATTCAGCATCGGATATGAACGAATTATCTATCGACAGCGAGATCAACTCGGATAATTTCGAGTATGCGTCAAATACCACCCTGTACCGAGCTGTATAATCGCTGAGTTTTTTCTGAGAACACGATGATAACTTTTTAGTTATCGCGGTGGCGACTGCCGCAATTGTTGTTGCCGCGGAGATAGCGATTGGAACTGCAATCGGAGCCAGCATGGTCACCGTCGACAAAATAACCCCGGCGCTGGCCATCACACCGGACACCGAGTACACGGTGATGTCGATGATTGCTATGCTGCGTCGGTATTTTTTCATTTTTTCACGATAGCGCTCAGAAAGTGATTTCAAGTTCGCAGAAAATTCTTTCACGGTATCATATCGATATCGATGCGATTGTGATACCTCTGGGACTATTATCGGTTCAATTGATTTCATCGATGTCATTGTTATTTTAAACCCGCTAGTGTTTTCAATTATTCGATTGTGTACCTGGATTTATGGTCGATGGGGGGAATACCGGATACAAATTCTAGCGTCCAGGGTAGCGACTCCCTAACCCCTGCCGCTGGCCCGTCGGATGTAGTTATATCAATTCTAATAGGGTATCTTATTCGGTCGGGCGCTTCGGGTATCATATCGTTTATATACGTCACTGTGTTAACACCGCTTATATACATCGCCGGGCCGACTACCAAATCAAATTTACGGCGATGTATTATTGTAAATCGATAACAACCCGGTATACTACCATATTTGCTGTGAAAATATAAACTATTTTCATTTCCTTGGATCCAATCAAAGGTCCCACTGGCAACTGTGTATACGATGTTATCAACGGTTTTTACGCTGTGTGGAATTTTTACCTTATTGAGTCGTTCGATCATTTTTGGAAAATCATCTTTGACGGCATTAACTGTTGTTTTACTTTCATCGATAGCCGCTTTAATTTCAGCGAGAGTCATGACTGCCACAGGTGGGGTTCCAAAAAACTTATCGACGACGTCGTTGGCGGGGTTTTGTACCTTTTCAGATTTTTCTTTTAGTTTTAAGAATATCGTCGTAAACGTCGAGATAGGTTTTTTTGATTTCGGTATATTTCATCATCGTTCCATCGCGGCGTTTAACAAATGAAATCAAAAGGAGGTTAAATTCCAAACCTTTTTGGGTGCCATAATGCCCCTTGAGTTGAGAATATGTCGTCGTGATATTGTAACTTTCAGAACCCTCAAAGAAATTATTAACCATTTCGCTGGTGCGTTTTTGTTCGTCAATAGCTTTTTTAACTTCAGCGAGGGTCGGACCTGTCAGATATGTGGTTTCAGATTCACGTGTTCTCCCCAAAAAATTATCCACGATGGTATTAAGTGTTGTTTGTCTCACCATAAACATATTAATATATTTGAGAGTCATTGTAGATGTAGCCGGGACACCAAAGAAATTATTAGCGACGTAGGCATTTTGAGTATGCTTGCCAATAAACTCGCTAATTTCAGCGAGAGTCATGCCTGCCACAAGTGGGGTTCCAAAAAACTTAACAACGACGTCGATAGTGGGTCTTTGTACCTTTTCAAGATTTTCTATTAGTTTAGAAATATCATTGTAAATATCGAGATAATTTGCCTTGATTTCATTTTCATTCATCATCCTCCCCGCCCCCTTGTTAAAAAAGAATAAAGATAGAAAGTTTTTAATTTCAGCGAGAGTCATGCCAAACACAAGCGGGCTTCCAAAGAATTTATGTACGACATTTTTGCGAAAATTATTATAACCTCGTATATACTCATCCAGCTCACGGCCGTGGGTGGCAATCGCGTTGGTGATCGTAGACACAAGTGCGCCTGGTTTAAGTTGTCCATCGTTTGAATACAGCGCAATAGAGTTTTCAGCGGCGTCGCGCTGCCGTATCAAAATGTCATTCACGGATATATTACTGGTTTTCAATTTACCCTGGCGATCTTGAAATACAACTATTTCGTTCGGATCAACACTTGCTAAATTTAACGTCTCAGCGATTTCATCTTCAATTATTTTTTTTACATCCTCGATGGAACCCGCAGATGTTTTCGCGGTGGGTTTCAACATTGACAGAGATCGTCCCCAAATATCAATCATTATTGTAAAGACTCTAGTATTTTCAATTTATTGATTCTCTAAAATTACCTTGTAATTTCCCACTCGTGTATTTATTTACAACCAGATGAGGTGGTTTCTGTGACGATGAAATCTCCGCGAGGACATTTAATACTTCACGGCCGCATATCGGTGGATCATTTAATTGTTGTGTTGGCAGCGTGGAATAAAAAATCGGAAACTCTTTTAGTTTCATCGAAGAATTTATATACCGCATAAACTCGTTCGGTGGGGTTAGCCCATATGAATCAAAATAGACAATCCCATGGGGATCGATCGCGTATGCAACCCAGTGAGTTCCCGATCCGCTGCTGTTATCAAGATTGATGATACCGGTTTCAACGCGTTTAGGTTTTCTCGGTAATTGATCTCTCATAAAAACCCCTCTGAAGTTTTTTATCGCTAGTTTTTTAGCAGCATCAATTAAATCAAAATTGGACATAGGGAGAATTGGGCTTTCAACTAATAAACCGTTCCTGGTATTCTTAGACCCTTTCCGCTGTACCATGAATACGGGGTTCCTGGTAGTCTTAGACCCTTTCCCTTTTTTATATCCTTTCCCAGTTGCCTTTTTCAACGCCATCCCTGCCGCGGTCCCAACGGCTCCCAACGCCGCTGCTTTCGCCACCACTGGGGCAGCCGCTGCAATCAATGCTGGTATTGCAGCTAACAATGGAAATATACCACCTGATTTTATCATGTTGGCGACTGCAGCCTTTGAAAATACAATTTGAATCCCTCGCCGTTTCTTTAGCGCATCATTGAAATGTTTTATTTGACGATCCGTCAATAATATTTTATGTGTACCGCCGGACATCTGCGCTGGTTTTAACGTTATTGTTGTTCCACATTATTTAGCGGATTTTGATCGCAATTTCTTGACTTGACCATCAGTCAGCTTGACACTAACAACACTATATGACATTTTATTGTAAAACACATTTATGCTTTCAAAATTGATCTAATTGGAAACTCTTCAAGTTTCATTTACATATTTTCCACTGGTGCGTCAACGATTCTCATTCGTCCACCAACACCTTCAAGTAGCATTGATTTGTCGCTGAGAATAACAGCAACCGCTCTATAATCAACACCACCAGGATCTATACGAGCCCTAAAATGTATGTCAACAACGGATTGCCTTGTTAAATCAAGATGTTCCAGCGAAATGTAATAAATTGGATACAAGTTCTTAAAATCGAGTTGCGATATTTGTAAACCAGTATCAACATTTTGATCACGACCCATATATGACAGCATCCGATGATACACACGTGCTATTTGGTTGTTTCCGTAATTAAGCTGTATATCCTCAGATGGTTCTTGTTGTCCGTTTATTCTCAGCGAAACCTCACTTACCCCTAATCGATCAAATATCATATGACTGCGTTCTTGGGAGCGTAATCGATTCCGATTCTGCAGCGCTATAAATATATGACGTGGAGCTGAAACGCCTTGTTTTGATGCTAAATGCCATGTAAATGTACCATTAACATTATCCTCTTTAGCATCAGTCGTTGTTGTTAGCCAACTTAGCAATGATTTACCGCCTGTGTCCATAAATGAGAGTATTCGCTCTTCTGTGGTAATTGATGGAGCCATTACTGGCATCCACAATGCTAATTTAGTTAAAACAACTTTACCAACATCGACACCATTAGTGCGCCAAATTGACTCGCTGTCATTGCCTTTTCGTACTAATGCGATTGTGTGTTTGGCTCCATAGATGACTTTTCTGACATTTCTGCAGAATTCAAATATGTGATGGAGTGGAATCGCACATGAAAAATATCGTTGTGGTCTTTGCAACGTTGCTACTTGTGTTGCAAATCCTAAATTGAAATTACCATTAACGCCTCCGAGAATATCAAACGCAGCTCCGGGTCTAGCTCGACGTTCTGGATTAGCTGTTTCTTGTTGATTTGCTTCTGCAGTATCTTGTGTTGTCAACACTTTAATGTATTGAAGGTGGTCAGCGTTATCAGAGGTATCCTTTGCAAACATCATAGATGGACCAGCCGATCTTGTATAATCATCGGAGTATCTTGCTAGCCCGATTATTGTTGTTGCAACATCAACTTCACGGTCTATTGATTCAATTTCTTTTCCATCAGTGAGATATCTTGCACTTTCAAATAACGCCATTATGCCATTATTAACAAAACCAACTCGGACATTTGCGTTATCTGCATATGGGGTATCAGCTGCAACATTTTTTACGCGTTTTCCCTCAATTTCAATAAATGCTTCACATGGCAAAAAGTATTTACTGGTATCTTGAACTTGAAGTTCAATTCGCGATCGTAGGTCGGGTTGTATTGCATGATAGGAATAGTATTGATAATCGCGGACGGAATTGTCCTTGGGTACTGGGGCTTCCATATCAAACGCGGGATCAGCCTGTTGTTTAAAAATTTTATTAACATACTAGTGTTTTCACTTGTGAAACTCTTTGTAATCATCGTCGTTTTTGTTTTCGTTTCAAACCACTTCCTGCTATCGCGTTCATGATAACGCTATCTGTTACCGGTGAAGCCGTCAATGGCGACGGAGTCACCGAAGCAGCCAACGACGCTAGTTTTTCTTCCACTGCGCTATTTATTGCTTTGCTGATTTTTGCAGGCATCACTGTAGTTGATGGCAGCACCGTTGGTTTCTTTCGCACCAATGATGCTATTTTATCTTTCGCGGCAGAAAATGCCTTTCCGGCAAGATTTCCAACAGCGCTGATTCCCTTATCACGAATAATATCAATGGCTTTCATTGATAATTGTTTAGCTAACGGCGCCACTTTTGGGGCCATTCTTGTAAATAGCCCCGCAATGGTATTGCCGAAACCATCTCCGTAATATGCTCTATAAACAGGCAATCGTGAGTTCACCACGTAGACGCTTACGGGTTTATCATGGTTGTAGTGTATGATCATCTTGTTATAAAACTAGTAGTTTTTCAATTAGTGATCAATCGCTGTAATAACCATGGGCATCTTTGTGATTTTCAACTAATTCAGCAATGAGTTCTCGATATACATCAATGTCCATGATACCGCCGGCAAATAATCGTCTACAGATATTAGCTGCTTCATTAATTATCTCGACGGAGTTGTTTCCGGCTCGTTTTCCACCCATAAGTACTTCCAACCGTAATATATCACTGAGGATGTTACCAGGGCATGTCACGGTTGCGTTGAAATCCAAAGGATTTCCAATCAAATATCCGCTAGCAGTAACTTTTTTAGTTGTACCAGTTTCATCATACTCATCAATTCCCTTTCTAAATTCTTTATATCCCAATTCTTTTTTATTTAAACGGCCAATTCCCTTATTCGTTTTATACAACCAATCAGCCCATTAATCTCGGCTTATTCTACTGTTTTTATACTCGTCTTTTAAAAAGTCTTTTCTAGAATGAAAGCTTTGGGCGGCAAAATCGCCAAAAATCTTATAATCTTCGAGTTTTATTAATTGAGGTCGTTTGATTTCTGTTATAACTCCTTCGGTGAGTTTGTCTATAAAGGAAATACCTCTTGGGGTGACACTAACAGGTTGTGGATCAGGTGTGGAAACTCTTTGAGTTTCAGGTGCAGAATCATCAATATCAGCTAATCGTTCATACTCGTGTTGGGTTTTTATATCACTGGATAGCTGTTGTATCCCTGCGCGCGTTTGTTCGGTCTCTGCTGCTATCTTTTCAAGCGTATCAAGCAGCGGCGCCTTCTTTGCTCGTTCTTTTTCAGGAATATCTCCGTATATCGCTGCTTCAGTTAACTTTTTCACATCTTTGGTCGCACTTGTTATCGGAGTAAACAGTTGTTCACTTGACACAGAAAAGTCAGTCTGCGCTTGTTGTCGTTGTTGAAGTTTCTCACGAAGTCTGTCTCAAACCGGTATAAACTTTTTAATTGCTGCTAGCCGCTCTCGGGCTAATCTAGTTGTAAGCGATTCACCTACCATATATTGTTTGTGAACTGAGTTTTCAAATGTGAAACTATCACAATTAAAAGCTGAGTTATTAAATAATGTACCATCAAGCTAACGTATCCATCTCCGACAAGGTTAAACTGTACGACGCTATCCGCGAGTGTTTCAGAAATAACATCGCTGGGGGTTTCAGAATTGTAATATCTGAGAACGGCGATGAACGATTTTTGCTAACGACGCGGCAACAACAACAACTACGTGAAAATGAAGGCGTCGCGGTGATTACTTGCTACCACAACCAGATCATCCAGTACGCACATAACTGCACGAGCAAGTCCAAACTGCTGAGTATCCTTTCAGGAGAAAATCCCATGTGAGTGTTACAAAAAACGCTAAAAAAAAATAAAATTTTTTACTGAAAATTTACTGAAAGCCTATTTATTATAGTAACGCTCACGTGGTTAAGATACTGGTTTTTCCTCGTTTAACATTTTTCTAAGATCACGAACCTTAGAACTAATTTCATCTCGTTTTTGATACTCTTGGCCGAGCTTTTGACGTATCGCTTCAACGGTGCTAAATAGCGTTATAAATGTATTAATGTCGTTACCGTACAAACAGGAATTGATGGACTTTTGAATTCCTTTCACGAGTCTATACATCTTAGGTAAAACATAACGACCCTTACTAGACTAATACTCAATGTCTTCATATTCCGAGGCAATCCTGTCGCAGTCGAGATCTTTAGATAATATTTTCCCTTGATTCTTTAAAATTGAAATTTCAGCAATTATAGAATTTACATCTTTGATATCCATATTTTTATAAAAATATAATATAATACATTTTACCTCTAATTATTAAAAAAAATAACACTCATTTGGCAATTTCGCTGGCGCCCTATGACGTCAGAGAGACCCAGAGGTTATTTAATTAACTTAATTAAGTACATGTATATGCTGTACTGAAAACCCCATTTGGAAACCCCTTTCGCGTCAAATCACGTGAAAGAGACCCAGAGGTATGTGACAACACATCCTTGGAACTCCTGGTTGCCTTCACATCCAAATAAGCCCAAGGGGACCCGAAACATACATCTCCGGCGGGAGGCCTAAGGTGACAAACATCATCTTAGACCGCCCAGAAGATATACTTGAGGTGACGTACTACATGTACTTAATTAACTGAATTAATGGACGGCACAATGCCATATATATCTCCGCTCGAGTGTTGCGGCAGATTGTAGGCATACATATACTTAATTAACTTAATTAAGGATGGATTATAATTCAATGGAACGATGATGGAATTTGTGATGTAATGATGTGGGACGGCACAATGCCATATATATCTCCGCTCGAGTGTTACGGCAGATTGTAGGCATACATATACTTAATTAACTTAATTAAGGATGGATTATAATTCAATGGAACGATGATGGAATTTGTGATGTAATGATGTAGGACGGCACAAGACAGCACAAACATGAAACGACGGAGCAGATTTTCTACGGCCAATCCAACCAATCAATAGCAACCAAACTAAATTAACCCGGTTGCATGATTGACAAAAGACAACCACACGCCCGTGTTAATGGCGTTGGTTAGTTTTGATTGGTGGGATTTGGCTTTCGAATGCCCCAAGCTTATTACGAGTCAAAATGTATATAAGGTGACTAATACAGCAGCGTTGATTCACGGGTGTTGTTATTTTATTTCCTTAAATTACTTATTAATACTGTTTCACAACATTTAAAACAGACAAATATTTAAATAAAACACTTAACAAAATAATACAGTTGTTAAATAACAGCGTGTATTTTCTCTGTTCTAATTCTCTAGACAAAATGCATTATCGATTAGATCACAAAGAGCTGTATACAGAGGAATTTTAACCACGCCCACCTACTTCAATGAATGGGAAACACTAGTGTTTCAATGTTCGTTCCGGCTGAGCGAACATAGGTAGTGCGCTGGATTATAAAGAACGTCTGTACTAAAAGTGTATTAATAGCTGAATTTAGATGGTCTAAATAAATACAACTGTTTAAATAATGCAGTTTTAGCCAAAGCGACAATAAAAAGTTTTAGAATTGATAAATACAGTTCTACCGAAACTCATGATACTCCATTACAGTCACGTGGGCGCTCACATGTCAATTATATCTATCTACAGGTAATAGCAGACGACAAATACCTTTGACGGTCATAATACAAGGGAACTTAGTGAGTAGAGTGTTATGAGTGGTTGGACTTATACATAAAGGATTTATCTCCCTTGAATCGTTTCAGGTGTATACGAATTTTATCCTGTGACCTGTCTTTTTTGACAGAGCAGTTTTAATTATATTTTCTGCAACAAATCGTATTGAAGTCCTACAAATGTCAAAGTATCTACTGGCTTCATTTATTGATTGAAATATTTTCTCCTCTTTGGTTTCTAAATCAAACGATTTGACCCCCCCTAGGGTTTTTTGAGTGCCTACCATCGTTGCTTTTTAAAAGGTTATCGCGCTGCGAGATGGATTGAAGATTCTCAAGACAATTATCAGTCTTCACATCATTTATGTGACCAATCACAAAGCCATCTTTAATCAATCCGTTATGACATTCAAAAATAATTCTATGACAGAGATATGTTTTATTTCTAACACTAAATAGCAAATATCCCATATTATTCAGAAATCCAACCGGTTTTTTTAGTCTGCGGTGCCTGACAACACCATCACTGGAGGCTTCGTAATTAACAAGCACTGGATGGGGTCTGAAATATTGGCTCATTTGTATAATAATACTACTTATCTAATTTATTATCTGCTTTAATTATAAACGTCTGGATATAATCTTGAGGGGTTTAGATGACTTTGTCATCGTTAGGGTCAATGACGGTATTTTTTATTCGTTTGTCATAATAGCGTTTTAGTTCCCTGTATCGTTTGCCGCCGCAACTGAGACATAATTGTGATTTTCCTCTAACGCCCACCCCACATTGGAGGCATGGGAGAGGGCCGAAGGAACCGTTGCGAACGCTTTGTAAATGATACCCACAGAATTCGCTTCTGCATGATTTGTTACACGGGGTTGTTGATCCAATCATAAGCCATTTGCAGTGATTCATTATACTATATTTTTCTATTTAAATACTTGTTTTAATTATAATATGAAGGAGTTCAAGAGATTATCGAAATTAAGCCTTGGAAAAATACTAAATTCATTGATTATACCATGAAAGAATTCCAAAGATTATCGAAAATTAAGCCCTGGAAAAATGCTAAATTCAATCTCGATAAGGAGTTCAAGAGATTATCGAAAATTAAGCCCTGGAAAAATACTAAATTCAATCTCGATAAGGAGTTCAAGAGATTATCGAAAATTAAGCCCTGGAAAAATACTAAATTCAATCTCGATAGAGTCTCTGATACACCAAAACGTCTAATCGGTGATAGACCTATACTAGGTAAAATCAGGGAGTGTTTTAATGAATTCTACCGAGACGGTGCAGCATACTGTTGGTCGACATTTCGAATTATTGATGAAGATGTCAATGTACCCAACATCGATGCTACTATGAACGATGAAAGAGCAGCTGAGATAATTTCACATCTTGGCTGGAAATTCAAGGGTAAATTGCAAAGCAATTCCCATCAGAAGTATTTTTTCAGAATAAAATTCATTATCGAAGTCGAAGGCAAATGGATTATCAAGGATAAATTTGAACCAATCCTCAAGGATAAAAAAAACTGTCATTGTAAGTAGAGATTCCAAACCAGGAATTCTAACTGGAATTGACAAACCATACTACGAGAGATCTTATCCTGTAACAGCAATTGTTTATGGGATATATTCGTTAAATGATAAACCCGATATTGCAAAACTAGCTCCTATGAAATATTCTAGTTCACTGAATTGTGTAGCAACACGGGTAATGGAACACTTCACAAATGCATCCCGAGGAAATAAACTAACTGATCTGCGACGTAGGAAAATAACCGAATGGGAACTGACAGTGAAACAGCACGGTGCAAAGATTTCTGATATAGCTAAATTAGAAGCATCATTAAAATTCCCAATATCAGTAACGACAATAACCGGAGAATTATTATACGAACCGAAATATCAATCGCGAGGAGCTCCAATTAAAATTATTGATCATAACAAACACGCGTGGACGGCTGCAGTAACAATATTTCCACGAGATAGAACCGTGAGATATATCCCTAAGAAGTTCGTCGGGGATGTTTTTTATAATGAGAAATTATTCGATGCTATTCACACGCTGTGTAAGGATGATCCTGTGTCAGTGTGGTTACATAGAAGTGATGAAGATCCCGAAATAGGATTTGATCAATTTGTAAGACCAAATGGTGAATTATATCGCGTTGAAGAATTAGATAACAGAATGAGAAAAATCGCTAGTGAATTTGCCTTGCAATTTCCATTTTCATCGGAAAATCCAAAAGAGATTTCAGTCCATGAAAAACTACTCGCGGATAGCTTCACAATTCCATCAGTGGTAGCTCACTTCGCAAGAGAAAAAAACTCATGGCGTCCAACACAAAGTTATTTTCTCGAGGACGTTAAATTGAGTTGCGTCAAATTTGGTCATGGAGGACTGTGGAATACAAAATACCATCGTGACGGTATGATTTCAATTGATATATCCGCGTGTTATCCTGGAAGTTTTCTCGGGTATGGAGAATGTAGTAACTATTTTAAACGATTTGGACACCCCACACATGAAATGACTCGTGTTGCGATTAATGGGCCATTACCTGATTTTGATTTAACCGGATTCGCTCGTGTGATATCATTTGAACTCGCTACAGGGTTACATCCGTGTAGTTATGTTTGGCTTGGTAGACATATATCTGAAAAGGCCTGGATGCCAATAGTGTTACTACGATATACGATTGATTGTGGTATGCTAATATCGTTGATTGTTTCCGAAGCTATTATATGTTATCGAGCTCAGAAAGAAGTTTGGCTACAACAACCCGATCTAGATCGTATAATTAGCGAACAGCGAAAACAGTTTCCAGATTTCAATGAAGAACAAATCATGAATTGGTCTAAGAAGTTATTTGAAATTAAAAAAGAACAAGCAAAAGATTTTGGACGAAGAATAATCGGTAAATTTACCCAGGGTGGAAGATACGACAATGCAAAATATTCTTCGCGGTTGATCATAGACATCGCTGAATACGATTTTATTGTAACCGATTTAACGAAACAGGGAAAACTTGTAAATCGTAAAGACGCTTTCCTATCCAATGGAAGACGATTAGGTACAATTGTTACCTATTGTGATGGATATATTAAACAATATACGCATTTGAGAAGTTCTATGCTAGCTTATGCTTCTATCAATTTATTTTCGATGATAAATAGATTTCCTAATACCGCAGTTAGAGTAGCCACTGATTCTATGTATATCCACGAGAAATACAAATCAGATGTAGCTAAATTCACAGATCCGGAGGCAAATTGGGGATGTTGGAGATTTAAAAAGGAGACGCTACATGAGTATTGTGAATCGGCAGATGTTACCATGGATGAAAAGTACTTAAAGTGTGATGAGATTCAATCCGAATTTTCTAATGCACCACCGGTATCTGATCCAATATGTAGATACAAGACAGTTTATTTAAACGGTTGTGGTGGGTCAGGAAAGACAACTCGTGCAATTGAATTATATCATAGAAACGCTAGCGTTTCAAAATCAAACATGATTGTCCTAACACCAACTCACAGACTCGCTAGAGAGATGAAACAACGAGGGGTAAATGCCTGTACTTATCATAGTTTCTTTCGATGGAAAGGCGATGAATGGACCCCTGATCGAATGGGTGATAAATTCATTCCTGAAATCATAATTTTTGATGAAATATGCACAGTATCGTTGAAAATATTACAAACATTTCTTGAGTGGTTGTTATTGAAAAATACAAAAGTCGTCATGTGCGGTGATCACGGCCAACCACCACCATTTATCGGTGCATCCCCACATGAATGGCTAAAGGGTTTTGTAGACTATTATGAAGAAATTACCACTGATTATAGATCACTTGATGAACAATTACGCGAGTTCAAAGCGCTAATTAGATTACAACCGGATAAAATCCAATGTGAAATAGCGCGTGAAATAATTTCAGAAACTCCCATGAATGATTTTTGGGAAACGTGGAGACCAAACGATTTGATAATTGCAAGTAGAAAAATAGTCAGAGACACACTTCAGATGAAGTTATTTGAAACGCATAAAGAAAAATTTGCAACACTTCCAGTACCGTTGTGTTATAGGCCTTCGGATACACGAAAACAGAATATAGAAGTTGATATTCCAAGACCAAAATCCGAAGGATTTCAAAGACAGAATTTATTGTTAAATGATATTGTGCTGGTTGATATCAGCGTCGTTGAAGATGCATTGCGTGCTAATAATTCCCCGTGGACGCTAGGTTACGCAGCAACAATACATTCTTCACAGGGATTGACTATATCAGATACAATTGTTTGGATGGTGGATAATCACATCGAATGGTCGAATTTAGTCTATCTTACAGTATCCAGAGTACGAAGAATAAATCAACTTCGAAGAATTGTTTTCGATGATGACACCACAATGGATGATGCTAGCATCGTTGATGTTAAAATTATTGATAAAAAACTCTCCGGTTACAAACAACAAGACAAAAAAAAACAACGAGAATTTGACATTGATGCTGAATTAATAATCACTTTGAAGCAACAACAGAATAACCACTGCGCAAGTTGCAATTGTATAATGCGTTGGCAGTATTCGGATAAAGGTCCTCGCTAATTTACCGTAGACAGAAAAAATAACAGTCTCGGTCATGTCAGAAACAATGTGATGTTGACTTGTCTCGAGTGTAATAGACGCAACGGCGCTAGTTAAGACCCCGCGGTGGTAATTGAGTATCATCAGGAATCACTTGTAATTGTTCGCGTGTAAAACCCCGCTGAGGGGCAGTTGAATCCAATTTATAGATTGGAGGTCTACCAGTTGATCGTGTTATAGTAGATATCTTGTGTGCAGTAACACTCCAAATAGGATCAGTAGCCCTTTTTCTGCCACCTTCAAGCTCTCCTGGTTCGTATAAATACCTAACAGTGACATTACTACCAAGAATTGGTTGGGAAACGCTATAATCTTTTTGTGAAATTCTTCGAATTTCCATTTTAGGTATAGACTTCTTTTTAATCGCGTTGATAGGTTTCATGTTGATTGTTCTAGTAATCTCATTATTCAGTGCGGTAATCACAGCTGGTAACCTTTTGACCCATGCACGAGATCTTTTTTCTTGGATGAATTCTTTTGCGTATTGATATCCAAATAACCGCTCAGCAAGAGTCCGATTAAATCGTTCAACAATTGCCTGATCGCGATGTAGTGCAGTATGCCCCCGTCTGATGGTGACATTGTGATCTTTCATCGCAGATAAAACAGCGCCTTGAAATTCCTTGCCAGGATCAACTTGTAATAGATTTGGCCAGCGTAGTGGGCCTCGTCGATAAATCTTTTCAAATGCAGAAGCAACTTCAGGTGATGATTTTGTTTTTAGCGGTTCTGCTTGTTTGTATCGACTCGCAACGTCAACTACGGTTAGCGCGTATTTGTAACCGTTGTCATGTGGTAAAAACAATAAATCAGCTTGATGAACTTCATTGGGTACAGTAACATCAAAATGCGAGAAATTGATTTGTTTAGGACGCGGTAGATAAATTTGCCATATAGCCTGTATGGATAACCAATTAGTCGCAGTAGCCTTTTTCACTTTTGCGGCGTTGGCGAGTTTATTGATTGCAGCGTTACCCCTCCAGTATCCCCTCGGAGAATAATAAATAGATTCCATATTATTAATTACCAGCGCCCATCATCAATTTGCCTTTCATAGCTGATTTTACCAACCACGAAGCCAATTTTTCTTTGAAAGATTTATCAGGAATAGCATTTAACGCATGAATTAATTTCACATCCGCGAGATGCCTGTTTTGCAGATTGCTGCTTTTATAATATGCAACATCATGAACATGACACGCCTTATCAATGGCGTTTATCGGATACTCGCCGGATCGGGGTTGATTTTGATCATCAAGTCTGATATCTAATCGTGTTCCGGGGCCACAGTAGCTATATCCTGGAAGGTGCTTTTCTCCGGGGTACTTTGCCCATGAGGTTCCAGGGAGATTTGCCAATTTGGCTGCGATATCACCTCCTCCTTTTTTTTTAAAACATCTCCGGATTTCATAGAAACAAATCTAAATTATTTTGTACCACATGTTGCACATCTACCAGTAAGTGCTGATCTGTTATTTTTAGTTGTAATCGTCGCCACATCATTTGTGTTAGTACTCGTTTTACACTTCACACAATATAGATCCATAATTTATGTATAGAGATATGAATATAATTGATTTTTCAGCGACTAAAACAAGAGAACCAGTTAAGCATCATGCAGCGCTACCAAACTCTATCCGCGCAATTATAATCGGGCCATCTGGATCCGGCAAGACGCAATTGTTGCTCAATTTAATAGTGAGATGGATGAAGTGGGATAAGTTGTATTTAGTTGCTCCTAGCGTAGATGATCAACGATGCTATGAAGTGTTAAAGGATTTTAACGAGAATGCATCAGAAATTAAGGGTGAGAACGCCATTGATTTTATAACTGATATTGACTAGGCGCCATCCGTGGATGACCTTGATGGGAGCATTAACAATTTAGTCGTATACGACGATGTGATGTTAGACAATAAAAAAAAACCAGCTAGAATATTTTCCCGAGGCAGGCATAAAAACACCGACGTGATATATGTCACTCAACGCTACACTCAGATTCCAAAAGTGATCAGAGATAACTGTAATATTCTTGCTGTGTTTAACGGCGTTGATACACATACGTTACGAAATATTTGGCAGACATGGTGTTCCGATATGGACTTCAATCAATTTAAAAATTTCTTTAGTAACGCTCAGTCGACCCCGCACGGATTTATAACAATAAATTTACATGATCCTCGGACACGATATCGTATCGGACTCGATCAAATATTCGGTTGAAATCATTTATTTTTTTTGTTAACTTGTAGCAGCAGAGAGGGTGATGACCACATCGTTGCGACCAAAATTGATTGAAAAATCGTAAAGTCTCCGTTTGCTAAATGGAGACTTATTTTTTGGGGGTTAAAATATGAGATTTCGTAGGAAGGCTCTATTTTCCGTTTTGAGGATTCAATCAATTTTTTGTCGGAAAAGGGTGGTCTGTTCACCCTCTCTGCTGCTATATGCGGTAATTTATATATACGGTAATTTATCCTGAAATTAATGTTACTCTATGAGGAAAAAATAAACTACATATTTATTCAGTTAATCACAGCACGATTATAACGTGAGTTTCAACACTATAAAATCTGACACCCCCCCCCCTTTTGCCTTTGTATCAATCCTTTTATTATTATGGGTCCCTCGATAACTCGTGCCTCATTTATAGTGCGGTCGTTATTTTTTTTACCCCAATGTGCGCGAGTTATCGAGGGAGTGGTGTACATCACTTTTCAGATATTATGCAAATATGGCCTTGTATGATGACGTCATTACAAAATACAATGGTGGCTGTTATGTTTGCCTTGTAACAATTATCTCGCTTGTATGGATGTCACAGCTTGCAGGGCATGAACAATTGTCTTCCTTTGATCCTCGATTATCATGTATACATAAGACAAAACTGAGAAGTCAGATTAGGCCATTATGAGACTCGAAAACTTTATTCAGGAGCTTTCACTTCGATTAAAATGCAAAGTCTTCAACTTTCTTATCTCAACGAGGACCTGTTTATTTTTCATCTGTGTTAGAACTTTCATGCAATTTTCAAGTCTGTGAAAAGTATTGACTAGATTTGAGCAATGATCTCTTGCCAGAAACATATCTTCTGCTATATACATATATCTTTATCCACAATTTTTTCAATGAACATGGATTTCATTGATGGCATATTTGTTGGTGCAATGAATATGCTGCATGTTGTATTATGTTATTATTAGTGCTGTGGCAGATTTTAAAATCAGCTTTATGAACCTATACAGTCTAGTCAGCTAGGTTCTTGTTATCTACAGTTTAACATTCAGATACTATATTTCGTGTAAATACTTTGTTTTAATCATTTTATCACCTGGAAGTTTGTTAATTATTCAAAATGCAAAATCTCTGGTAAGTCTGTAAGTCAGCAGTTATCGTACAAGTTTTATTGAATGTTTAGGATTTCTGTGCCAACCATTTCAGTAATGTGCATCATCTTTCTTTTTTTAGCTGTATCATTTTTGTAAGTCATTGGTATGACTCGGCTGGAGATCGAGTCCACGACCTTCTGCTCAAACCACTAGGTCACCAGAGTGGTTCGAGCCTGCTTTTAATGTAGAGAGTAAACAACTTTAGCATTTTGCTGAATCTAGAATGTTGGCTGATATACAGTTGGAAAGACAGACACCAAAGCGAATTATATATCAATCTATAATGTTCACTAATAAATAGATATAAAGACAGTTGTTGTTGTATGGTTTCACCATTTTTCAGCACACAATAGGCTATACATGGTGGCCAGTATTATTGGTGGAGGAAGAACCCGGGAAAACCCCTGGAAAGAACCACCGACCCACGAGAAGCTACTGGCAAGCTTTCTCACATAACTACATTAGCCGAATCTTAGAATCAAACCCACACAGACAGAGGTGAGATGATAGTGATCCGTAACGTTATGTTGATAACTGACATCTGATAATTTTTCAGATTCAGATGATTTAGTGATGTAGACACAGACAAAGAACCAGAATATTTCAAGGCTGAGAAATGTCAGCTACAATTGGCAATACTGCTTCACTGGCTTGACAGTTGAACACATTCTCTTAGGATTTTAAAGCATGGAAAAAATTCTACCATGAAAAATAATTATAATTATAAAAGTAAGATTTTTACTCTTAAATCTTTCGATGGATAATAGATTTGTACCAAAAATGTACAATGATTAAAATTCATGTTGTTCTTCACATACTGCAATATATTTTTAACAGGCAGGTCCGTGCATATCAAGTCGTACAGGTAACATATGGTCTGTTTATAAGCACACTCCAATGTCTGATTTTGGCATATGTATATTAACTGCCTATAAAGAAACGAACACTGCGGTTAAATATCTGGTAGGCTACAACAGCACCTATTTTTATGGTCTGAAGCAAACAATAACCAAATTATTTTTCTCTCTTTTATTGTAAAATACACACAAGAAACAATGTATCACAATCTGAGCATTTTAGCCTGTCTCTGTTCCTCTAATTCTTTTTCCTGCTGTGCCACAATCTCTTTCCTCTCTTCCAAGAATTTACCATATTCCTCAGGTTTAATTTCTTTCACAACTTGTATGCCACAACTATGTGCTGTACCAATCACACTTCGACAAATCTCCTCCATTGGAACCATGTCAAATGCTTTGTCCTGACTTTTGAGTTTTGCAATTTCATAGATGTGTTTCAAGCTGACCTTTCCTGCTACTTCTTGGGCTGAAACAAATTTTTTAAATTCAATATTAGTCTTTTGGTTGCACCATGCATTTAAAAGTTAAATAGATAATTCACATTAAATGGTTGCAAATGAAAACAATGGCCTTTAGATTATAACCATTGTTCCCAATACAATCAATACGCTAATAATGTCTTTCTGTTCAAGTTATTTTCATGGGCTAAATAAAATAATATGCAAGAACAGTAGATTTTACAACCTTTAAGGATTTTGGCACTTTCTCAGCACTACACTGTAACCATTTTAACTTTCAATGCAAGAATGAGTTTATTTTTATCTACAGCTGACCGTTTAATCAATAGTGGCCTTTCTTGGACTAAGAGAAACATTGTAAGAAAAAGACTGGTTTGCATCTGCAACTTAGAAACTGTCAGTTATTGCAGAAAAACCTCACCATGACAACTGACATACTCTCTAACAATAGAAAACAAATGACCTTGCACTGAGGTATCTATAAACAAAGTTTGATGTCGGCTACAATTAACTTGAATAAAAAACAAAACAATGTATATTATGATTACTAGTGGACAGAGCTGTCTAATGAGGTGATTTCTTCTTGTTTCCAAAAATGTTTTTATAAATTATTTTCACATGGATAATCATATGGAAGATTCAGAGAAGAAAAAAAATGTATTTAGAAGAAAAGGAATAAACTGTAATGTTGCCACTCAGTACGAGGTAATTTTTTCTCGAAAGAGAAGAATGCTTGACTCGGGCAGCAAAAGTATCATATATGACATTACCAAGGGAAAACAAATGTTCAGCCATATTGGGTTGATAATTATATATGGCTTGAATTCAGACTAAGAAGGAAGGATGAACTGAAGCTGCTGTAACAATATCCCAAACTGAATGCACATGCAGCCAGTGTGTATGTAAATGAAACTACTTCAGGATTAAGCAATCATGCCTCCTGAAAAGACATTCCACTTAGAAAGACAATTTTTAAAATTCAAAATTTCTAAATTAAATGACAATGAAATGAAAAATAAACAAAAGGAGAGCTCTTCATGAAAACAGCCTACACCCTTATAACACAGAAAACCATTTTCTGATATGGAAATACTGTGTGTACACCAGGAGAGAAACAGTGTAAAATTATAGGAACAGAATGTGAGCTAAAGAATTTATTCTATAAATTTATGAAGTGTTGAAAGAAGAAGTTTTTAACAGTAAGTCTGAATTCCAGTAGACTCATTTCTGTTCTTGCTGATGGAAGTACAGATGCTACCAAATCAGAGCAAGAAACAATGTATCTAAGATAACATTTCAATTACAGATAAAGCCCATTAAGGAAATAAATATGTTGTAAATTACTTCTTTTGTTTCTGTTTCCATGGATTAAAATGCATACATCTTAAATCAAGTTAAGAAAGTGAAATCTTAAAACAAGTGAAAATGTAGGTAGAAAAAATAAATTTTCTTAAAATATATGCAAGATGAGTGGGTGAAGAAAAAAAATTACCAGTCCTGTACTTGGAAAATTCTAACCCTAAACAAACAATAATGGCAAATAACATAGCAAAATATTATGAAATTAATGTAATACCTGGTTTCATGGCTCCTTTCTTTATTCCTGCTGCCATTTTAAGGAAGTATGTTGATGGAGGCATGGTGGTTTGTATGTCAAAAGTTCTATCAGACTGTTTTGAATAATAAAAACAAGAAAAATGAAAATTTACATTTCTTAAATATAATAAAAAGTTTGCTATTGGAAATGTGCAATTATTTTCAAACCAAACCTTACTCTTATCTTGCCCACCAGACAAGACTAAACTACATATTAATCTGGACTAGACTGCTTGACTATTGGAATTCACCTTAATGAATGGACATTACTAATATACAGACTTTCCAGTACACGAGGTTGGGGTGTATGGGGTTTTCCTGGGAGAGGTAGCATCTCTGGCTCGGGAGAAGCAGTTGACTGGCCAGCTAAAGGTGATTCCCTGCAAAGCGCAATGGAGCGTTAACAGCTCGATGAGACACCATGACATCCTGGTAATCCACTGCACTCACTGCACATTTCATCACCCACTAAAGTCCTGTGGGAACATGCAAGAGACGAAGGGGAAGAGGTAGGTACACTGGCAGTCGTAGCCATAAACCTGCATGCAGGCGGCTCAGGTAATTTGGGTCATTTTCTATTGACACAGAGCAGCAGTGGAGTCTGGCAGTCCCCTCAGTGACGAAACAGCCCTCTTCAGGAATGCACTGCTCACCTCTCTGGCATGAGGAGGGGGCTAGAAAAGATGCTCTAAACATTGCATGCTCTAAGCTTTCCAAGCCAGCATACTGTGGCTGGTGGGAACCCTACTCAGATGGTCAAAATACAAAGAAAAAAAAAAGGATTGTTCCTCTCACACTTAGTGCATGAAATGTGTGCAACCCTACTGGACAGAGACAATGCAGAAAGACCCCAGAGGAGAAATGTGTTGTAGCTGGATGGGGTGGGTGGCAGCTACATTGAGGAATTAGCTGGTAGAACCAACAAACAAACAGCTAGGTTACCATTTTCTTTAATTCAAATTCAAACTCTCTCTAGCCAGTTCTCCTCTGGTAAATATATAAGCCTAGAGTGGACTTCACTGGAGACAACTGATATCGTATTTCTGTAACTGGCTTGAATTGTTTCTGGTACATAGATCTGTGTTTCCTACATTATAATAAAAATTTGATATCTCACTAATGAGTTGTCTAGAAGTTGATTTAAAAACATATAAATGATCATAATATATCTGATCAGACTCACTCACTTTCAACCTCTTCCTCAAAATACAAATGTTAAATAAATGGGGTTTAAGTGTAAAGGTTGACAAAGATTGTCAGAGTTCAATTATAAAATATCTATTTCTTTAAAATCTATATCTGAGATATTCTTGCTAATTAGAGAAACATAATCTAATATCTTTCCTTTAATATCATAATCATTTTCAAAATCTAAAACTAATTGTAAGTTCTGTAAATAATCATTTAATTAATTTGCAAAAACACAACTGCTTCTCACTAGACTTGAACCAATATGATTAATGTCCTTAGGGTCATGGGGTGAGTGTACTGTAATGATTCTGCTTGTATTGTTTTGGAAGGAAATTGGAAAACAGTCCCTACTACAACTGCCCTAATAGGAAAGAAACATTGTTTCCTTGAGCGTGACCTGGCTTGCAGGAAAAGGCAAACTCTGTGAAAGGGACTCCAGATACACTTATCTTTTGGAATGGCAAAAAGAAGTGAAGAGTGCCATAAGGCTGGTGTTGGTTTTGCAGTGAAGATAGCACGGATTGTTAAATTAGCTGGACCTCCCTAGAAAGTAAAGAAAAGACTCATGATCATGAAACTGACCCTCATATCTGGAAGAAAGCACCTTACCATCATCATTTGTTATGCTCCAACCACGACCAATCCAAATTAAGTGAAGTTCAAGTTCTATGAGGATCTTCACTGTCATTGCTGATGTTCCAATGGCAGATAAGTTGATTATTCTTGACAATTTCAATGCAAGAGTAGGCTGTGATCTTGTTGCCTGGGATGGAATGCTAAGAAAGCATGGAGTGGGTCGCTGTAACAGCAATGGTCTCCTTTTGCTCCATACTTGCTTTGAGCACGAACTAAGCTGATCACCAATAGTCTTCAACCGCCCTACCTATAACCGGATATCAAGGATGCACATTCGCTCTAAACACTGGCACCTCATCAACTACATTGCTGTCAGAAAGAGGGACAGGCAGGATGTGGGTGTGACCATACCCTTGTGGAGCGCTGGCTGCTGGACAGACCACCGCCTCATCATCACCAAGTTAAATATCCGCTATCAGCGCAAACAATGCAGACAGAGAAAGAAGGCTCATAAACGACTAAACATTGCTTCACGCTTTAATGTACCAGTACCAAACAGTCTGTCATGGATGCCCTGGAAGAACACCTGAAATCCACCTCTCTTGACAATCAGTCGTGGAGACTGACAGGGCAGCATTCAGTGAGCTGGTCTACAGCACAGATTCGGAAATCCTAGGACCCTCTACCAGAAAGTATCAAGACTGGTTTGATGAGAAATGTGACTAGATAAAGCAGTTGCTGGATGAGAAACACAGCCTCCTCAACAACCCGAAGTTCATTTCAAGGAGAGATGCATACAACAATATATGCAGAACTGTAATGCAGACCCATGGCTGAGCAAGAAAACTGATGAGATCCAATGCTACACAGACCAGCATAACATGAAGAATGAAGTGTATGGACATGCATCCTCTGGATCACCCCCATCCCTTCTCAGCGCAGATGGGAACAAACTAATTACTTACAAAGAGAAGATTCTTCAATGACAGGCTGAACACTTTGACATCATCATGAATTGTCCTTCATCCATCAAAGATGAAGTCATCAGTTGTATACCCCAATTACCCATCAAAGAAGCACTGGATTACCCTCCAACCTTGCTCGAGACAAAATTAAAGTGATAAGTCTGCTCTCCAGTGGCAAAGAACCTGGTTCAGACTCCATTCAAGCTGAAGTCTACAAGGAATGGGCTGCAGTCATTATAGAAAGGCTCCACCAACTCTTTTTACTGATGATGACAGCATTATTTATCAATGATTTACCTCTTAAGATTGGAACTTCAATTTCTTCCACTGACCTCTATGCATATGATACTACACTGAGATTGGTAAAACCAAAACGGTACTTGAAAATAACTTACAAGATGCTCTCAACAGACTTAAAGTATGGTGCAAGGAAAACAGTATGATCATAAATACAGAAAAAATCTAAAGCCCTACTAGTTACAACACAACAAAAACGAGCAAGAATAGATAGCGACAAACTCCATGTTTTGTTTGACAATGTGAGCCTTAATATGACCTCTCAAGACAGAATTCTTGTTGTATTTGTAGATAACAATCTTACTTGGTCTATTCACATTAAACACATTTCAAAAAAGGTTAATTCTTATCTTTGGCTACTGAGGAAAATCAAAACATACATTCCACTTCAGAATAAGGTCATCTTTTATAAAAGTTATATTCAGCCATATCTGGACTACTGTAATGTAATTTGGGGTAATACCTCTGATTCAAACATAACAACACTTATAAGGCTCCAAAAGAGGGCTTGCCATTTAATTCTAGATCAATATAGACAATTTTCAGGATGCAATGAATAATATAAAGGTTTTAACAATACATCAAAGAATATTTCTTTGAAAAGCCAACTTGATGTATAAAGTATCCAGAAAAGCCATTCCTATATATCTAAGCAATATCTTTCACTAAAGAGATGCTGATGGTACTCCAAATTTAAGGTCCATAAGAAGAAAAAATTACATTATACCAAGGCAAAAGAAGGAATTGTTGTAAAAAAATAGTTTTCAGTATACTGGTCCAGTAGTATGGAACAACATTCCCAGCGACATAAGGCAGGCTCCTAGAATTTCTTCTTTTCATAATCAATGTCTTAAATGGATGAAATCTTTAGAAAATTGAACAATGCTAGTACCCAAAAAAAAAAAAACTGTCTACTTTTCTGTAATTTTGTATCATGTTCAAAGCTGAATTTTTCAATGCAGAAATATATTTTTTGTTTTTTTTTATATGTTTATGTTTTTACAGATGCCTGTGCATGTGTTCCCGGCATGATACTGAAATTTAAAATTCCTTAATTATTTAGTGTCAAGCAAGACTCCTCACATCATGTTGTATGTATTGTATATATTGTACATAACAGAAAGAAGGCCTCAAGGTAGATTAGTTCTGTAACTAATTGAGTTACCTTTTCTAAATAAAGACTTTATTATTATTATTATTATTATTATTATTATTATTATTATTATTATTATTATTAAGAGACGATCCCCCAGGAATTCCAAGACGATTCCATAATCCACATGTATAAGTGCAAAGGGAACCATCAGGCCTGTGACAACCATCAAGGTATATCCTTACTCTCAATTGCAGGAATGTTACTTGCCAGAATCTTACTGAACCACCTCACTACACATCATGGCCAGGGACTACTGCAGGAAAGCCAGTGCGGATTCAGAAAAGAACGTGGGATGGTACCATCAACGTGGTGTTTGCTGCGAGGCAGCTACACGAGAACTGTCAAGAGCAAAACACTGACCTTTTCTATGTCAACTTAACAAAGGCCTTTGATACTGTCAGCAGACAAGGCTTGTGGAAGGTAGTCGCCAAATACGGATGCCTGAGAAAATTTAAATCCATGGTACGCATTTCTACGACAGCATGCAGGCACAAGTCCATGACAATGGAGAGACATCTGAAACATTCCCAGCAAAAATGGTGTCAAGCAGGGTTGTGTTCTGGCACCAACACGGTTCAGTCTATTGTTCTCCGCCATGCTGATTAATGCTTTCAGAGGTTGGAGTCGGCATCAGGTTCCATGTACAGATGGAAAACAATTCAACCCAAGGAGGCTTGAAGTGAAAACAAAGGATATGACAGACACCATCAATTTCTCCAACTCCTGCACAAGCTTTGGTCTCACCATCAGTACCAAGAAGACTGAAGTCCTGTATAAACCAGTCCAACATCACCATCAACAGACAAAAACTCAACGTAGTGAACCGCTTTCACACCACAAGTCTTACGACAAGGTTCCAGACAAGGAGGTACACTCACCCAAGCAGGTCTTCCCAGCGTTCACACCCATCCTGATGCAGTCTCAGCTATGCTGCGTGGGACATGCTGTATGCATGCCAGACCATTGGCTGCCTAAGAGACTTTTCTATGGCGTGCTACAGCATGGACAGCGATCCCACAATGGTCAGAACAAAAGCTTCAAAGACAATCTGAAAGCAGTATTGAAAGCGTTCAAGATAAACCCCGATTCCTGGGCATTCATCCCTGCACAAAGGCTCCATGTTGTCTGAATCTAGCTGGACAGCATATGCTGAGCTTTAGAGGCAAACCAGAAAAGCATGTGCCATCAACCCTCCTGGAGATGTCCCACTTATCCCCTGTCCCTTTTGCAAAAGAACATTCCATGCAGGGATTGACCTCATCAGCCACCTGTGTACACACAGAACAGAACCCACCGATCCAACCCTAAGATGACTAGAATGGTCCTAGTCAAATCGACAGTACAAGTCAGAATGCTGGCCAATGTAACAACCAGATTGACTTTCTGGACTAATCAAGCTTGCTCACAAATGTTTGCTTGTCAAATGTGGTTTTCGTACATGGCACCAATTTCCCGGTTACTTGGTATAAATTGTTAATGACATAACCCCATGACAATTTCTGTTACAAGTGTCTTTGGAAATAAAAAGGTATTCATCTCTTAATGATGTGGATGTCTCAAAAATTACCACTGATACACTAAGAATAACCAGTGTTTACCATCTATTTTTTTTAGAGTAATTCCAACAGATATATATATATATATATATATCACTGCTGTTTGGAAAATAACTTGCTATATTTATCATATAATTACAAAACCACAACCATTACCATGATTTCATTATTGCTGATGTAATTCAAGCTGACTAATGAGTCTGTTAGTGCATTATTTATCTATCTTTGCTCTTCGATTTATCTATGCATTATCATGTTACCTAACCATTAATCCAAACCATCTTTTTCTTATGTACATATGCCACATCCTTTATTTCACAGCCAGATAACTAACGATACTCTAAGAAATAAATATCAATAATTCTTGTCAAATGAAATACACCTTTCAATTTTAATTTTAATTCAGTATCAATGTAATCATCATAACTATAAAATTCTATTCAAGTTTGAAAAGTGTTGAATGACTGTTGAAAGCAATGCACAATCTGGTTTGCACTCTTCCCACACACCCTTCCAAGTGGTCATGGTTACAAAGATTAAAGTAAAGGTTAATGGTGTTTATCTGTCTTCCCTTACACCCTTACAAGTGGTCATGGTTACAAAGATTAAAGTAAAGGTTAGTGGTGTTTATCTGTCTTCCCGCACACCCTTCCAAGTGGTCATGGTTACCAAGATTAAAGTAAAGGTTAGTGGTGTTTATGTTTTTCATAGTATGTGTTCACAGCAGTGTTGAATCATTTGTTTTGCCTACAAATTGTGGCCACTGGTCATATGTTGCAAGTGGTTGCTCATAATAGTACATCTATAATACTCTATATAATAAAATGGGTCTGTAAATGATGATTATAGTCATACCTGACTGGTGGTTGTTTATAGCATTGTTTGTTTTGTAAACTTTAAATTCATTTTATCATTATTCATCCCAAAATATCAAAGTATCAAGGCTTATATGAATACTTACATTAACAGTGATTCTGGTAGGGATTGGGATCCCAGGTTTGATATTACTTGTCTTCTCATTGAACTGCTTGCAGAAAGCTCCGATCTGTATTCCTCTCTGAAATTTAAGCAGGCGATGAATTCAACAGCTGTCAGTATGAACATTAACAATGAATATTTACTCACAATATTCAATGTCTTCTAATATGACTGCAAAGTAATAGCATGACTCCCTAAAGGAACTAGCACTCCAGCATCCAAAAGGAATTTCCAACTCAATTCTTCTTTTCAAAAGCTTAGTGTTGAAACCATTTGATATTCCTGAGCCTAAAAGGTAATCAAACTATTTCTATGGCAGCCATACTGGATGAAAGATTGACATCTTTTTCATTTTTTACAAGGGAGCCCCAGCTGGCCAAGTGGTATAATCACTTTAAAATACAGTCATGTGGGAGGGGCCCCCGAGTGGTCTAAAGCGCTGTCCATTATGGATCACTGCCATCTCACCTCTGTCTGTGTGGGTTCGAGTCTAAGATTCGGTTAATGTAGTTTTATGTGAGAAAGCTTGTCAGTAGCTTCTCGTGCGAAGGTGGTTCTTTCTGGGGGTTTTCCGGGTTCTTCCTCCACCATTAATACCGTACGCCATTTATAGCCTATATTGTGCTGAAGACTGGCGTTAAACCATAAAAACAGTCATGTGGGATCCAGTTTAAGGCTGAACAAATGTTTGTGAATGAGAAAGCTTGCCAGTAGCTTCCTATGGGTTGGTGGTTCTTATACTTGATAGTTATACTGGCATCCATGTATAATATATCTTCAACCAAGAAATGGTGTTAAACACAACACAATAGTAACTTGTCTGGCAAACCAGACACCATTATTAGACTTTCATTTCAAACCCAATGTCATTATGACCATCCATTCACACAAAATATTCAGTATGTAGACTGAAGTAGCCATATAGAATTTCTTTGTCGTCTCATTTAATTTAGAGAACCTAAACATTGCAAGTCTTAGTGAAAACCCATCAATTTTGGTGGAGCAGCAATAGCAAGACTTAAAGACGTCCAACATGATAGCCATAGTGGATGTCAGATTGCATCATTTTCATTCAGGTTCAAATAGTTCACACAAGAAGTATTAGGATGAGATGTATTTGTACGTGCATGTATGTATGTGTGTGTGTAGCAGAGGGGGAAGACTAATAATTATTATGCTGTACATAGCATTTTGCTTTTTTATGTCAAAACTACCCTTTTGTTTGATGTGAAGACCTCGTACCTCAGAGTGGATTTTATCAGTATCATGCAACTCAGCAATGCACTAAAGTAACGTGTAGACCTGTCATCCTTTTTATAGAGAATGATTCTGTCGGGACATCAGAGTGTGTTGGGAGGATGGCAATCAACAATAATGATGGATAGGTATTGCACAATTAATATTAGTTTTAAATGCTATAATGCTGCCTTCAAGATGTTCTCCAGTGTAGAAGGTAGCAACAATTCAAATCTCGCAGGGTTTTTAATTCATAAAGGTAAGATTTTGATCGGTAAGTGACTGATACACTTTCTTGATTGTGGTTACAATCCACTGTGAGATAGTGGCAGCAAGAATGTCTGCACAGCCATTAAAAGGAAGGAAAATACTCTTCCACCCCATCCTTTTATCTTTTGGATTATTTGAGATAGAAATAGAGGGCCCTAACATAAAGAGTTTATCTCTTCCTACCCATCCTGTTATCTTTGGATTATTTGAGATAGAAATAAAGAGTTTATCTTGGACATTTGCAGCACATACTACAACTGGAAATTTCTACTAGAAGTGGAGGTATCGAAGGTAACTGATTTTTCCCCAAACATTCCAGTTCACAAAGAGAAAAAGAATTGTAATTTACATTCAACTAGAGACAGCTAGAGTCTATAAATGGGACATGAGTCTCACAGTGTCTTATTGCAGATGCTAGAGTGAGTAAAATCCCAGTTCAGCGTGTGAGGCTCACTCAGATGTTTATAAGAGGTTCGGTCAAAGACCATACAACTCAGGTGAGATTAATCTGGGTGTAACAGAACACAAGTCAGGTTTTTGAAGCTCATAATATTTAATACGATTGGCAAGATGTGCATCAGAACTGATTGCCTTACCCCAACAAAATTTAAGTATGTTGAAATTTGCAACTATATAGCCCTGATAAGTATGTACAGAACATATTTTCTTCTCAAACAGGCATATAGGAAATCAGCAATAGAATTTACAGAGATACAGATAGGATGAACATGTCTCCTTCTGAATATTACAGAAGAGTCTACACCTAGCATCATAGATCTGGGATGTAGAATCTCTCCTGGCCTGAATTATGAAACTGGCAACCTGGCCCTAAAACTTGTTCTGGCAGAGAGATCACTTGAGATGAACCAATCGTAAAGGTGGCAATCTGTTACAAAGGAGGAATATATGGAGCTGCAAGATAAGATCCCTCCTGTGAAATAGGAACCTCAGTCGATTAACTATAGGACTACAATGTTGGTGTATCGCAATCACTGACCACAACTGGGTGAGAAGAAAGATCTGAGCAGTGGAAGTTCTGACTCTGTGCAGAACATGAGGTAGTAGCCGGAAAGGTGTGAAGACGTGTGAATAGTAGATTTCACTGAAGACTAAAGGCAATGCTCCATGATCTAGGACTGGAGAGACAAAGAAGGGTAGCCTGTTGTTCAGCCTCGTCACCAACAGGTCAACTCTAGGTCTTCCCCAAAGTGAGAAGATGAATTCTTTAATGGAGTGGTGAAGACACCATTCCATTAAGATGGCTCTGCCATTCCTGGAATTTGGAAAGGTTGTCCACTAATATGCGCTTCCCCAGAATGTGCAAAACTCAGATGATGCTGTTCTCCAAGATTGTCCAGCAGAGGAGGATTCAGACCTCCACACAAAGAGAAGGAGCATATGTGCCTCCCTAATATCAGATACATGCAACAATGGAAGTCTTGTCTGAGGAGACCATGACACATTGACCCCTTACTCTCCCGATGCACCCATGCAATGCTACAGATAATGCTTTCACTTCTAGGTTGTTGGTGTGATGGGATGATTTGGAAAACAGTCCAAATACCCTTGGGGAATTATGGAATCCGATATGTATGTAAACAGAAGGAGTGATGCTTGGGTGCATGCATGGGAACCCAATTCAGAAATCTGTATATGCAACTGATGAGGAAACATTGGTCCTAGAGTGAATGGGGTTCATAGAAAATATGTGTGGTTTCCATCCTGAGAGAAGAAAGAACTGTAGAGGTTTCATATGTAGTCATCTTAGGGGAACCAAACTGGGAGAGGCATTCAATGTTCCCAAAAGGTATAAGTAAAGGCAAGCAGATAAGGATGTTTCTGCTCACAAAGACTCTAAGAGTGATAGAATCTGATCTATCAGATCCAGTGGAATCCTGACTATGTTCTGGTTCATCTTTGAAAGTTCATCCGCATGTAAACTAAGTCCTGAGATGGAAGAAGTTCCGACTTCTTGAGGTCAGACAGAAGACTGAATAGAGTTACAACAGACCAAAAAATGAAGAAAACAGATGAAGGGGGCAGAATCAGAGTATTGTGGGTCAGCTAATCATCAAAATACAGGAGAATTGGCAGTCCCGGTAAATGAGGTATGCCAGTAAAACTCCATAATATGGGTAAAAGTCTGGGTGCTGAAGATTCTGAACATCAGATTCCAGAAGGTATCTGCCCTGTAAGGGAAATATCAGGATGTGCAAATATGCATCCTGAAGATGAAGTCTCCCATACCCAATCTGACGGATGAAGAACTTTCCCTATTGAGGAAGTGGTCTCTGCCCTGAAAGGTTCCTCTTGAAAAAATTGGCTTAAAGGGGAGAGATCTATTATAATAATAAACTTTCTGCCTTGTTTTTAACGAAGCAGATTTGGGAATATAAAGCAGGAAACTGATCATTTACAGCCTTCTCTCCTGCTCCTTTATACAAAATGGTGTGCGCTTCTTCCCTCAAGTGCACATAGGGATCCTTAACTGAAGTTGTTAACCCTTGACCAAGCTGGAAAGGATCCAGTAATTATGTTTTAACATGTCTCTGAAATGAAGCCTTGATGAGCATCTCTGGGGATGCTTGGGTGAGGGATGCATAACATGCAAGAGGTTTGTTCCCTTGGGATGTTCCCCCCCTGCCTGTGATAGGGAGAGAAGGTGGGTTGGAGAGCTTCCTATTTGGAGGTCTGTTGTGTCTTTCCAAGTGCTGTGAACGTGACTGACAAGTAGGTGTAGGTCAAGGTTGCATGTATTTGAAAAAACTTGGCAGATGGCACTTGTGAGTGATTCATATTTCCACGTTTTCTGCTAGACTGTGATGGGCCAGGAATGGTTGAGAAGGGCCAATGTTATTAATCCCTCAAGTCTTGGGAAGCCAAAGGAGGGATGAGTCCCCTGAATAGGATCTTGGTTTCAGCTGCTACAGCCCTCATTGATCTCGAAAACACTTAATTATGTGTATTTTGACACAGTTTTTTTTATCTGGGACGCAGAAAATCACCCATGCACGAGTTCTCTGTACGCACGTTTTTTTTGGGGGGGGGGGGCTTTTCTTGCATTTTTGTTTTGCAACCAGGAAAGTTTCACGGCACAATAAATATGTACTAATCACTATGTAAAATGAGGCAATGCTTTTATTTCAGTTTGTTGCTGACTTTCTTTGAGCAAAGGTCATCGGCTTGCTTTGATGATGGTGCATTTGTTACTGAAGGCACCGCTAAAGGCTCCAGTTGAAGGTCCTAACAAATACCCATTTGCTATTGCTGCGGCAACATCAGATAATTGTAGAACATTCAAACAGATTTGTTTTATTTGTTTAGTATATACCAGTGCTTCAAAGGTAATCAGTTTTCTTTGAAGTGTCAGCAAAACTATGTTTTTCTTCCATCTGGTATTTTTTTAAAAATTAGCATCATCTGGTTGACTGTACTCATTTCACGTTTCCGCCTTCAGGGGTGTTAGATTTTGACTAGTCAGTTGCATGGTTATTTTGATTTTAGTACAGCATACAGTAATAAGGCCAGATCTCAGCATAAGCGGATTATGATTAGGGCATAACCGATTAGCATTTTTCTACCGATTTCCGATTCCGGATTTTGGGCATGAAATTTTTCTGATTCAGGATACGATTCAATTAATCGGAAATGCTAAATCCATATTTTTTTTTCTAAAAAAATTTCATCTTCCGTTTCCGGGTTTCTGGTATCTGGTTTTGCCGTGTCTAGCATGTTACTTAGTACTTTACCATATCCGGCTTCATTTCCGGTTTTTACCCGCCAGTTCAAATAGATTGTCTCACAGCGTGGTTGTGTTGACCATATTGGACTTTTCTGACTTCTTATTTAACTTTATTAACGCACTATCAAATGACACGCAGTGTTAGACACAGTGCTATAGAAATTCAACTTTATTATTTTTATTATCCGAATCGGTCGTTCCTGCCTTGTCTGACTCCGATTAATCGGAAGTTCATACTATCCGGTGGAATCCGATTTCCGGATCAAAAGTCGGTTATGCCCTAATTATGATATAACAGTGCATCGTTATATCCAAGTTCATAGACCAACAAATTGTTTTCCAACTTTTTTTAAATATTGACTTAGCGGCGTAAAATAAAAAAGGCAGAAAACAATTTGTTGGTCTATCCAAGTTCGCTGCTCTCTGTCATGGTGCATTTCATTTTCTCTACTCCAAACGCAAGAAATTTTATTTTCTCTACTCCAAACGCAAGAAAGTATATAGTTTTAATCAGCCTAAATTGGCGTCGCCACAAATATCGCCAGATGGTATATTTTGTCACGAAAATAAAAGAAAAAATGATGAAGATTTAAATGAGATTCAGAACTGTGCCTAAGTTGCTAGAACTGATATAGTGGACTATTCTGTGCATGGCTTTGAAATGATGTAATGTTTATGAATCAGGCTATGGAAATGAAATACATTACTTTGGAATCTTTCTGTCTGCATTTCCATAGCCCAAAAAAAATGTTAAAAAAAATTTAACACAAAGGCACGTTATTGAATATTTAGAGATGACGTATTGTTGTGCAGAATTACCAGACACATCGAATAAGCTGATACAGTTGTACATGTCAGTGTTATAAAGAATGGGCGAATTAAACTCAATGGCAACCAACATTTATTCTAATCTGCAAAGTTTTAAAAAAGATTGGATGGGACTGCAACTTTTGCTGGTGGGACTCCTATTTTTACCAAAATGTGAGCCTGGACTCCTAGTTTTAAAATCCTAGCAAGACCTCTGGCCTTTTAAAGGTCTTTACTATAGTTAAGCAAGACTTTTGACAAGTGCAATGTCACTGTGAATATGCAGAAATTCTACTGTTAATGCCATTGCAAGAGAAAGTGCATGTATAGACATCTTGTCCACGACATCCAGCAAGTATTGTAAGGCAGATTGATTCAGGAATGGCTTTCTCAGTATACTAAATGATCTAGTTGCAATGTCAGTTGCTATGGTGATGAGTAACCTGGCTTTCTGTTACATGGCTCCAATTGTTTTGAGAGGAAGGTGTGCGCAGGCTCCTGTTGAAATACCCAACCAGCATCCAGTTAGGAGGATTAATGGACCACTATGGGGGATGTACCTGAAAACTGATAATAGAGACCAGTGATCAAACCATTGAGGAAGGACTGACCAGCATTGACACTGCATACTGACATTTTGGTCTGCCACAAAGTCTGTACCATGTCCATATTTCAGAGTGGATGAAAGGAGGGAGTGAGTGAGACAGGATCATTGGTTTTCAATGCATTAATTCTTTCTAAAAGTACAGATGATTTTCATACTGAATGTGGCATTGCTAGAAAATCTAAAGTCGATTTTGTTTAATGTCATTTTTGAATGCATGTTACAAGACAGTCAGTATGACTGGCATAGGGTGAACTATGGTCTGCCTTGCGAAAAACTACTGGCCCATGGTATGTGACTGTTTTCTCACATAACCACACTGGCTGAACTCAAGACTCGAACCTACTGAGGTTAAAGGGCAGTGGTCGGTAAAACAGAGTTTCCCTTGACCATCGTTTGCTCTTCAGAGACCCCCAAATTTTTATTTTACCCCCAGTTTTGATATCAAAGTTTGTTTTTTTACTCAGTCTAACCCCTATTTTTTTACATAAGGTGATATTTTACTCTCAGTCTTGCATCCCTAGGGGATACACTGATAAAGGCAGGTGTTTTTCACCAAAAAATCCAAGAATATAAGACTATGTCCTAGTAATAAAAAGTCCTAAATAAAACTCAGCTCAAGTCCCAAAGTGATCCAAAATTGAAGGCGATGACATGTCTGTTATAGCCTATGAAATAACGATGTGCCAACAATTTCTTGTTGAATAACAGAAATATTATTCCATGCTTAAATTCAACATAAATTCCAATAAATATCTTTATCTGAGAATTTTGTCAGAGCACTCATGTATTTCCAGAGAAAATAATCACTTGGATTCAATAATTTTAAGACCATAAAATGCAGCCCAAAACTGGTCACAATATAATACAACTTAAAGTGCCAGATGTTAAAGTACAACTTGTAAAAACCTCACAGACACAAGATAGTTCACTTCTTGACCTAGCATTATCTATATGAAAAAAAAAACCATTACCTAATGGAAAGTAATCTTCTATAATGGTCTAATGAGCCTTGTTTACTTACAACACAATAACCTATAAAATTCAAATGGGAATCTCCAAAAACCCTAACCATGGTCAGCATAATTACTACTTCTTGTTTACCTAAATATTTTGGTTAAAAAGCTCATCATACACATAGATTGTAATGAAGCTATTTTTAGTTATTTACATAAATGAAATAAAAAAGTTTAAACAAGTCAAGCAGGACAAGCAGAAATGAACTCTATTCTGGACAAGGTAAAGTCCAGTAAACAATGTTACATTACAATAACCTGCAATGAAATTGTTAACAAAAAGTAAACTAACAGACAAACAATTAAATTAAATATAAATAACAATATTGTCAACAGTTTACATTTAAATAGCTGCCTATTGGCCTAATTTGCAGATCTGGGAAATGACGAGTTTTTAAACAATTATTTCCAACAGAATTAATTTAGGTTATTGTATATCATGTATACATTATACATTGCTGGTAAATGTTTCATTATGAAATTTAATATGCAAAATATGATATGAAACATGTCTACTGTGAAATACTATGAAAGAAAATTAAAAACTACCCCAAATCTTTTTGCATTTTTATATATATTTAATAAAAAAAAAATAGCTTTGAAAAACATCACAAAAGGCACCAATATATATATATATATATATATATATATATATATATATATATATATATATATATATATATATATATATATATATAATAGGGCTGTCAAAAAACATGGAAAACTGACCCGGGTACCTGTTGTACCATTAAACGGGTAACCCGGGTACTCATTGGAACATGTAAGACATATACAACCCTTGATCAACATTTTTTTACCACTAAATTACGCGTTACGCGTATATGGATTGCGCTTTTTAGGTATATCCACCTTCCAAAAATATCGTTTCTATTAACATTCCATTAATTCCACAGATCATGTTTTATAAAAGACTGTTTTACGTAACTACAATATAAGAGTACGCTTGTCCTTGGACTTGTACTTTCCTTACAGTAGCATGTTCTATTTATAGCAAACCTTCTTCTACTTTGCCTCGAATTCTATTTATAGCGTCTGTATGGCTTAATGAGGAGAGAACAGGCAATATTTATTTATGTGGCTACTATATAACATGTCCAAATAATATGTACAACAACTTTGGAAAGTTGTTTATTGTCGATATCATGTGACTGTATGACCTCTGATGTCATTGACAAGTATGTTGCAAGATTTGTGTAGTCATGTGAATAAGAATGCAAATGGCCAGATCCAGGTCAAATTTTAGCATTGATGTACTTTCGTCTCGTCTGTCAGAGGATTAAAGGCATAACAAATGCTATGCTCACGATTTTTGAGACAATAAATCATATTCCTATTGATTTCATGCAGGTATATCTCGATGAAAGATCATTCAAGTTTGCTGCGCCCGCATGTAAGCGGCTACCTTGGTCGGCGAATTCCAACTTTTCGATAGGAAATGCGCTCTGACCCAAAACCCCAACATGAATGTCCAAATATCAAAAATGGGGTGGCAAGGGTCTGAGGAAACTCGGACTACTCAGAAAAGCGTGCTGCAGATGATAAATGATATTTAGATAGTGTTGTTGACAACTTATTTTTGTGAACGGGTACTTGTCATTAATTTTCAATGCCCGGGTTTTTCGCTACGGTCGAGTACCCGAGTACCTGTTGACAGCCCAATATATATATATATATATATATATAGACACACATATCACTGATGCAAATAATAAAAATACAGACATAATAAATTATTGATTTCTACACCTTGGCCTAACCTTTACAATCAAAGTTTGTATCATGTGACCTTTTTTGGTCAGGATTACAAACCATGGATAAAACTTCCACAAATGAGCAAACGTTGATACACTCAGAAAGAGAACTCGAAGACCAACAGGTTGTTCTTGGCCTTTTTTTTAATTTTTCTAACATCATGACAGGTGATGGAGAACAACCATATAATGGGTCTGATTGCTATATAAGACATCGACCCTGATATTGGTTTTGCGGGTTGAGGTCCACATATGTTGCAATACTAGTCGAGACCAGAAACGCTACACAGCGCAGTATTTTAAGCAGTAAAACCTAGACCCCCAAAACATAAATATCAGGGACGATATCTTACATTGTAAGACTAGTCCCTTACCTGTATACACTCAGCATTCAGGTACATGACTGCAGCTTAGCATGCAAAGTAAGGTTGATACTACTATCTATATGTCACATAAATAATACCTGTCCAAGCTGTGGTCCCAATGGTGGACCCGCGGCTGCTTCTCCTGCTGGAATTGTCAATCTCATGTAGGGAGGATGAACGACCTTGGCAACATTTTTTGCAACTTTTCCAACAGCACCAACTTTTTTACTCATGCTTTGCCGGGTATATAGCCCCCTTGAAAATCGAGAGTACAGTCTGGTTTACATATATATCATTTAAATGCATAATATGTTATCCTAAACATTAATACAGTCAAAACCTCATTCAGACTGGTAGTACAAACTTTTTATAAAGATTTCAGTTTAAACAAGAGAAAAATAATTGTATTAATCCACGAAAAATGGAAGAAGAGCTAGATATAGACGAATTGAGAAAATTAAAAGTTGTTGAATTAAGAGAAAGGTTGTCGGAGCTAGGCCTACCAACTGGAGGTAATTATATTAAACTAAATACATGTAGCCAGCTTTCTCATAGCCTTGTACACTGAAAACAAAAATAACGATGCTAAAGTCTTGACGGTTGTTGACGCTTTCCACACGTTTCATGCTATCGGCAGCAACACAATGTAGTGATTATAATTAGTTGGTGCTTCATCATAGCGACATTGATGCACATGAAAACATTAGCTGCTTCTAGGTATAAAATTTAATAAAATCGGTATGCTCTGGTGCGATTAAACGAAGAATTTGTATTCACACGACATCTGTGTGCAAGTACTACTTGAAGTAGTGGAGCGCTGTATTATCGCGGTACTTAATTATGTCGGCACATATTAAAACGGTTCTGTTGAATTGTGAAGATTTTGTGACATTCCCTTTATATATTCTTATAAAAATATACGTCAATACAATCGCATAAATGTAAATAAAACCGCTTGAAGTGGCTGACCCAGATTACCGTAGAAACAACTCATTATCGTGGCATTTGCCTTACGTATGTATTATAATAAACATATTTTAACTTACCGATAAAATTTGATGTCCCCTCTTGCACTAGCAGAATAATATTTCCACAAAAATAAATCATCCAATAACACTTATGGTGGGTAAGTTGAAATCCAAGATAACAGTAGAAATTAAAATAAAAAAATATCTTTTGAATTTTAAGTGCAATGTGGACAAAGAACACACACACAAACACACACACACACACATATATATATATATATATATAATTTAATCCATTATTACAGTAATATTGCTATTATTTAATAACTGTTATTGCTTCCCAATTTATGCAGGATAAATAGGATCATAAGCATCTTTTTGTCAATCTTGGTAATTATATACAATTTGAAGTGTAACCTTGAAGGGATATTATGTTACCATCTGTATATGACCTATAATCATCAACCATGATACACTGAGTATTATTTCATAATCAAGACCAATTAAGTTTGACCTGAGCTTTGTATATGCAGATCAGTGGAATCACATATAAAATTTCTCAGAAACGCTTAATTACTCGTATTTAGATGCACATTATTTATCTGGAATGCAGAAAAACACTTGTACAGGAGTTGGGGGCCCAGAGTGACAGAGTGGTCTAAAGCGATTTCCGTTACAGATCACTGCCATCTCACCTCTGTCTGCGCGGGTTCGAGCATAAGATTCGGCTAATGTAGTTATGTGAGAAAGCTTACCAGTAGCTTTTCGTGGGTCGGTGGTTCTTTCCTGGGGTTTTCACGGGTTCTTCTTCCACCAGTAATACTGGCCGCCATGTATAGTCTAACATGTGCTGAAAATGGCATTAAACTCTACAACAACTACGACTTATGCTGGAGTCCTCCGTATGCACCAATTAGCTGGATGGCAAATTCAAGGGCTTGCCAGTCCTGCATCAACTACCTGTTGAGTCGGAAAGTGTGTTGATCAATTGATCATTTAGCTGTGCTGTTATTTACAATCAGAAAGTTCAGTGGCTGAAAGACCCCCACCCCCATCCCCACCCCAAGATGTACAACATGTCATTGTAAGAGTTCATTTAAAGAATATGACCCAAATGCTTTGCGGCAAGTTCAAAGATTTAACTAGCTGCAGAGTGGTGAGAAAATGTGCTGATATTTACAATGACTGATTTCAGAGGCAGAATGACCCATTGATGTATTTCTGTATAAGAGTAAATCAAATGAACCACTTTAGCTTTCATTATTGTGTTCGTTTCCAAGTAGTGCTGCACATGTGACCTCAAAATCAAGACATGTTGAGAGTGAGACAAACATAATTCACTCTCACTCAAATTGACAAACAAGGGCTACATGTCAGTGGTGTAAAGAAGTTAGAAAATTAAACTTGATGGCAATCATTGTTTCATCTCATCTGGAAATATAAGCATTTTAGGTATGCCTACATTGCTTCTGGTAGGGGACTGCAACTTTTGCTGGTGGGACTCCTGTTGTACTCATAATAGGAGTCCTGAACTCCTAGTTTTAAAATCCTAGTGAGACCTCTGACATATACTTTACAAAAAAGTGATGTTCATGGTATTTCATTGTTGACATTTTGTAGGTAATTGTGCTCTAGACAGATTTGCATTTTTCCAGGCTATTGCTTTACATCAGTAAACAACAGATAGACAGTGAGTATTCAAAAGTATTCAGGAAATCCTGTTTGCTTGATAATACGGCGGAATGAGTCAAAAACATTTCAAACTCAGTGAAATGTGCCATTCATTCTTATCAATACATCATTAATTACTGTGAATATAGGTTTCATAAGTTTCTAATTGTATTAGGCCTTTTATTCTTCTTCATTCATACATCCTTTAGATGCCTTGGATGATCTATGATTGAATTTTGTGAGGGGTATTAATTAGAGCTGTACCGATTAATCGCCCGTACGCGTAATCGGGCCGATTATTAGCACAATCGGTATAATCGGGTATCGGCAAAAATAATCGGTGCCGATGCAAATAATTTTTTTAAATAACCAATTTTTCCTGATAAAAGTTGTATATACAGTCGCGTTTTGACTGACCGTAACTTAATCCTTTGTAACACTAGAGCTCGGGATAAATGCAGTATGCAAACAAGTTGCTCATCAACTAACACTACTGTATAGTCGAATAACCATATATCCAGATAAACACATCGAACCATCAATTAATCTTTTGTAACAAAGAGATTGCTCTAATAAAGTATTTAAAAAGAATTTATCTTGCTGCCAGTTGTGCGAAATTTTTAACTCCAGCGTCCGGTAACATTTGTAAACTGCAGTAAACCAGACTAAAGTACACGTCGCTAACCGCCATTGTAGTGCCAAAGTCAAGTGAATAGCCAGTAAGATTAACATCAAAGGGAGTAATGATGGATATATACACAGTCAGTTTTGAGGTTTGTGTTTTTTCTTTATCTTTATGAAAACTCACAAAACACCGATAGTCCTTATGTCCCAGTGAGAAATTGTTTGAAAGGGCTTCAGTGTAGGTTTGAGTACGTTGTCTGTCTTTCAGTTAATCCGTAATGCCTGGAGGGTGAACGAACTCATTGTCTTTAATACTAGTAAGTGAGAATCATTTCCGGATTTTTTAAAATTATTTTTTATTTCTTTTGGTAGTGTTTCACCAAGCCACCATCTGGCAGAAGGGGCGGTCTCTCATAAGTCA
Source organism: Unio pictorum (assembly GCA_030141615.1). NCBI lineage: Eukaryota > Metazoa > Mollusca > Bivalvia > Unionida > Unionidae > Unio > Unio pictorum. The sequence continues at coordinate 156,732 of JARLTB010000254.1, forward strand.
TAACAGGTTTTACTGTACCTTTGAAGCACCGACATATACTAAACAAATAAAACAATCAATGTTTTACGATTATCTGATGTTGCCGCAGCAATAACGAGTATTTGTTGTCGTCAAAGCAAGCCGACGACCTTTGCTCATAGAAAGTCGGCAATAAACTCAAAAGCATTGCCTCAATTTACATACGGAAAAGCCCCCCCCCCCCCCCCCTATTCCAGGCCTTTATTGTTTTCTAAATTTGTCGGCTTATACCTGAGTACATAATATGATAATCAAATAATCGGTCTCATAATCGGTATCGGCAAATTTGATAATCGGCTATACGCGGTATCGGCATAATCGGCAAAAAGTGACATCGGTACAGCTCTAGTATTAATTGTATTTTCATTAGTTAATTATATTTGTATTTTTAAAAGAATGCTACTATGATATATTACCAGTTATTGTTGTATCCTTTAAAATATGGAGTAGTACTGCTTATTCACATTGGAAAAGATAATCTCTTTAATTATATCAACTTAGATGTATGTCAGAATATTGGCCAGTGATTGCACACACTGTCATAAACAGGCAGTTCAAGTAAAGCAGAGATCTTCTTTATGCACAACCATGTGCTGTTAATAAGAAGCGACCTGTTACACAATGAATAGCCTAAGCTATAATCATTCTTTTTAAAAAGTTAACAAGATTAAAAGGAGCACATAAGTAAATGTTTACTTTCTTCAAGATGGAAAAGGTTGCATTTTGCAGTTAGGACAAGGGCAGGTTGTTGGGGAAAATGTCCATTTGCAATGTAAAGATGGTCTGGCACAGGGTAGAAATGCAGGGCTCGAAATTAGCGGTAGTCCGCTAGCCCGAGGCTAGTAGATTTCCTGTCGGACTAGTAACTATCATAATGTTATTAGTACGAATGGCTAGTAAGTTTTGTTTATCAATGTCAGCATTTGTTTACTCTTTTGATGTTAATATTTTATAACAGTGTTTACAATAACCACTGTTTTGATCCTGCAGAACATCCGATGAAGTCAAGACTTTATTAGGGAGAGGCCATTTAATGGGGGGGACGGATGTTTTGAAATGTGTTTCTTGCTCAGACTTTCTTATATAAAGGACACTGTGCCATACCTTTTCTTACTTTAAATAATTCGCATCAGCTATACTGTAACATCTCGTATTTCAAAACAAGGCACAATTCCCGCCTTATTAGACAGGCAAGACAGGCAAAATGTGTGTGGCGCCTTATAGATGTTCAGCCTCTGAAAAAAAAGCAAAAGTTGAATGAAAATGATATCCAATAGAGGAATGCAATCAGGGATGGTCCTGGCTTTTAAAAATCTGTCGCCAAAGAAATCGCCAACCTCATTATTTTGTCGCCAATTTTCAAAAAGTATAGCCAGAACAAGTAGTATACATTTTTTCAAGTGTTAATTTAGTCTATTAATGTAACAGGCAATGAAAATTGCAAAAGATGGGTTAGTTAATACTTTAATTAAAACAAGCATTAACAAAATGTTTTAAAAAAGTGTTACATGAAGATCCGTCGCGATTTTATGATTGTCCAATTGTTGAATGCAGTTTCAAAGTCTAATTTTTCACATGTGTACATGGTGATTCTCGTTAAATTCTCGAGAGATGAAATGCAGAGTTTATTTCTGATGTCAGCATCCCGCATCACCGTTTGTGCACATGTATGGCTGTTGTTACCCAGTGGCGTAGCGAGGGGGGCAGGTGTGGCATTCACCCCGGTGGCTAGGGGGCGCCAAATGAACGCCCAAATCGGTCCAAAGTATCAACAGTGAAGGGGCAGGGGCAGCCGGGGGCGCAAATAAGACAGAATGGTTCCAATATTAAATTTCGTCAATATTTGCTGCAGCATCGCTGTTGAATATGCATTTTCCAACTCAATAAACGATGTTGACGTTGTTTGAAAATTGATGCTGATTATGAAGTGTTTGCCATATTTTGCCCACCACATATCGAGTGGCTATTGCGGTCAGCTGACCACCCGCCACATGATAAAAATTCCGAGCAAATTACGAAGTTTCGCCAAAATCTTCATTAAATGCTCTATTGCTTCCTAAATCCCAAAAGAATGATCACTGAATGCTGTATAAATTTTCCCAAGAAGCAAAATAGGATCTCCATTCTCACGAATGAAACTTACACGAGTCAACACCTGGCAATATTGGACCGTATATATTAGCATAAGTTAACACCCAATTATGGGATTCTTTCACTCCTGTATTTTGAGAAATAAATAATTATTTTTAATTATGCAAAACTTGTTTATTTGTTGTTTGCTATTTCTTCTTGCGGAGTTTAAGTCTCTGTAACCATAACACAGGATTGATGGCCAATCTGATTAAAATCAGCTGTTACGTACTACGCCACTAACATCTGAACTAACTCGATACGAGGTCATGTCCAGGCGACCTTTGCATGATACATACTAATTAAAATTTCCACCAATCGGATTGGACCTTTCATACATCAGTTCGATAGCCAAGCAAACTGGACTTCTGAGCATCCTTTTTGTGATGGATTTTTGTTTCGGCGAAGGCAGATTTAAGAGTAAAGTTTTGAAACATTTTCTGCGGATTCTTTTAGCCTTTTCTTTACCTCTAAAACTTCCTTTCTGACCTTAACACTTTTTCAACTGATCTGTAACATTTTTGGCACACTCCACTTTCGTCATTCTTACTTCAGTAACTCGCGCGATGTTTTCCACTCGTTTTGAATTTAACTTAAGTTTTCTGTCCAGAAATTTCTTTTTAATCTCGCTGCCGTCTTCAAGCCTTTCTATCTGGATGAACAAAAACCCGCACAAAACACAAATATTTCCAAGAAAATACGTTTTTATTGGCGTTATGATTTGTACCATGTGGGTTTCCATTTTCTATTGTCTTTCGATATCTCTCCGTTTCTTTCTATCCGACACGATGCCTGCTAAATACTGTTACTGGTTTGCCAGTCGCGTTTTGATTGGTCAATGCAAAGGTCGCTTGGACATGACCCCATATCAAGTTAGTTCAGATGTTAGTGGTGTAGTACGTAACAGCTGATTTTAATCAGATTGGATTGATGGCAAAAGGAAAAGATCAATGAGTAAAATGCACATTATTATTTACAACGCCTGGATTCATGTTTGGTGACACACTCCTTCTTCAAAATATCACAGCCAGTTGTAAATGAATTGACGAACTTTGCCTTGATACATGCATCAAATAACATCTGTTTTAACTTTTATCATATCTCAACCACGGATGCCCAAATTGCCAACTGTCTAGAAATTGGGAATTTTTGCCCTGTTCATCATTATGTGGTGTTGCACTTGAAGCACTACATGTAGATGATGTTGGACTGCAAGGTTTATCATCGGGTTCAGTGACTGTATTGTCTGATGAATTTGCACTAAATCCAAACGCCGTTAATTTTGTTAACTTAGGAGATGATGAACACGCAACGTCTAACTTCCGTTTGCTCATGATAATGTTGCACTAGCGACAGATATAATTGTCATTGGGATTTTTCCATTTGCTTTGTATACACAGTAGTCGGTACTTCAAAGGTTATCAGTTTTCTATGAAGGTTCAGCAAAACTATTGTATTGGTATATGTAAAAAAATAACAAAGCAAACAAACAAACAAACAGAATTATTAGCCATTCATTTAATTTTATCTGTTCTATTCGTGTCTTCAGAAGTTGGTTAGTTGTAGGTATAGTACGGTAGCATGATTGACTGTATCACAGCATACAGTACTCGGCCCAGATGTCAGCATAAGCAGATTATGATGTAACAATGCACTGCTAAAATGGGGTTGTCGATACAAACAAAGGATCATTTGTGTGCAGATTGATTCCAATGCATTGCTTAGTCCAGTTTGTGGCTTCCTTTCGTTCTCCCTTTTAATTTATCCAGTCCAAATCCATGATTGTATGTACAAATTAAATAACCAAAAATTCTGTCGCCAAAAAAATCGCAATTTGTGACATTGGCGAAGCCCAGGATGATCCCTGGCAATATTAGTGTGTGACATTGTTTTATCGACAGGACTAGTAAATTTCTCAGTACACTAGTCCTTCTGGCTACAAAGAAATTTGAGTTAAATTCAAGCCCTGAAATGGTAATGTGTCCCAATATGGCCCAGGGAAAACAGTTAATTCCCCACATGAAAATGCCTTTTAATCTCAAATTCTATGGCATCCAAATTATTACAGCTTGGCAACTTAAATTCTGAAATGTCCAAACTTTCAAATGATCAGCCACTAGCTATTTAAGTTTGAAAGTTATTGTATATAATTTTGTTATCTTCCACAGGTTTGAAGGCAGATTTAGTGGAGAGACTTTTCACACATCTCAAAGTTATTGTATATAATTTTGTTATCTTCCACAGGTTTGAAGGCAGATTTAGTGGAGAGGCTTTTCACACATCTCAAAGAGGTAGTAACAGCTTAACAATATTGACAATGTTTAACGCATTTTTTTTATCTTTAGCATCAAGTATGTAGACAGCAGTATGTTACTTTAAACTTTTAAGGAGTAATCCATTTGGGGATTCACTGCAGTCTGTTCAATTACACACATCATATTCAAAGGCAAAATTAGTTTGTACAAGCAGGAAATTGGAGAATTAGATATGAAACTGATTTAAGCCAATTAAATATTATTTTTTATCAGAAATATATTCAATTTAGATTGTTTACAAACAAAATATGGCAAGATGTAAGATATTGGAGTTAAATGCATCTGAAATAAAGTCAAACTTTCATTTCTTCAACATGATGAAAATTTAATAATAACCTTTGCATGATTTAATGAGTATAAATGTTTTTCAGTTTATTTTATAATATATTAAAAAAACAACATACTTTTATGCACCCGTCATCAAGTGGTTCATATCTCATTATGATTTATTTATCAGCAGTCTGTTTATCTGTTCACTGCATTTTTATAAAATAACCAGATTTTTCTTCAATCTACTTTTGCTTTATGAGTAGCTTGCATGTAGATCAAGGAAGAAACCATGTGAATTTCTTGGTCAAAAAGGTTATATGATAAAGTCACCAGAACTTAAAGAAGAAAGTAATTTGGCTTTGTATACAAGATATCTTGACAAGACTTTGTACATGGCTTGGATTTTAAGATAAGAAATACCTATTGGTGGGGTAAATAATCACAGTGACAAAAAACTATAATAGAATATTGTGAGTTCTTTATCACCTTGTTTGCCATGATTTTTTTGCAGTAGAAACAGGAAAGAAATATTCATTTGGGATAAAGATATCATAGGTCAGAGTCACCGGGATACAAAGAAAAAAAGTTTTCTATAAAACGACACAAGTTCTGTCAGACATGCCTTGACCAAACTCTGTAGATGGTTTGCATTTGAGTCTTGGAAGACACCTATTGATTTAAGGGTTGAAAGGTCAGAAGTCAGGAAATCTAAGAAAAATGGTTTCTTTATTTTAATTAAAGCCTTGTCCTGCAAACCATGACCAAACTGTGGATTGCTTGAACATGGGACAAGAAAGACACCTATGATGTTGGGGTCAAAGGTCATGGTCACAGAGACTGAAGGAAGAAAATGGTATCTGCCATATAATTTGATGACCATTTTTGGTAGAGATTTAATGAGTACACATGTGTCAGGGTTTTTCTTTTGCTCACAGAATGCTGAAGGTGAAGAAGCAGAAGAAGATGAAGAAATAGAAGAAGGTAAGTGCCACTTTAATTAAATGAAAATGCATGAAATTCATTTTAGTTCCGTCCCAGGATGTAATTGGGGGTGATAGTATGATTATCTGTCTGTCCTTAAATATTTTAATTTCGAGATCATAGCTGTTCAGTCAGACTTGATACACATCAAGAAAGTTACATAGTGTTACCAGGGCCCCAAGTTGCCAAGTGGTATAAAGCACTCTTCATTACCGATCACTGTCATCTCACCTCTATATGCATGGTTTCGAGTCTTAGATTCAGCTAATGTGGATATTTGAAAAAGCTTGCCAGGAGCTTCTCGTAGGTTGGTGGTTCATTCTGGGGTTTTCCCCGGTTCTTCTTCCACCGTTAATACTGGCCGTCATGTATAGCCAATCGTTTGCTGAAAAATAGCATTAAACCTACAACAAGAATATAGTTGTACCTATTGATGCTTAGAATTTTCCACATTAATTTTTTTGTGTTGCCATGGAAATGAAGCATAGTATTTATGCCAGAAATGATTGTAATCAACTATTTTTGTTGAATACGTTACTTACTTTTAAACTTTCATTTAATGAATATTTATAAAGCAGACCTCAGAGATTCATATTTTAATTTAAACATGATGAAAAAAACAACACATTCATAAAGTTGCACATGTAACTTGGTATCCTCATTTTGCTCAAATTACAAGTGGATATAAAAATAACTAAATATTCAAGTAAATTAAAACATATGATGTTGGCAAAATCCATAACTTGTAAAAGATGTAAATAGGAGAAAAATAAATAAATGGTTGGAAAGTAAATATCTAATTTTGTTAAACAGTTCTAGACATAACAAGACATAACAGAGATAATGAATTTTCATGTATTTTTGTTATTAGTGAAACTAAAAATGATAGTCCAGAATATATAGTCAAAGCAGTATAGTACTTGCTGTAAAAGTACAAATGCCATTACTAAATCCTAAGTTAGCTACATTAAGTACAAGTATAAATGCCATTACTAAATATTAAGTTTGCTTCATTAAGTACAAGTACAAATGCCGTTACTAAATCCTAAGTTAAATGCAGGAGTATTATGGTATTTCGGTCAGAAAAGAGTCTGGCCAGATAACTGCCATTTTTACAGATTGACCCAAGCCTATGTTATTCTGTCGTGAAAGAACGTCCCTTCTTCAGTAATGTTAATTCTGACATAGTACTACAATCAGTGATCTATTTTAACTATGTGACCTTTCAGTTAAACTTATGCTACATGAACAAAACTCACATGATCATAACCAGATTTAGTTCCTCGTATAACTTGGAACTCGGCAGACACGAACAATGTGCAAATGCTTGTAGGCAAATGGCAATATCTGTGCATCTTGTAATAATGTACAGTAGTTTTGTGTGCTGCAATCGTGATGTTTAAAAACCTATTTGAGTGCCACAAAAAAAAAAAGTCCCTATGTGAACTGATGGATTCTGGATATAATGCTGCAGGCTTGAAATTCAGTACATTAAAATGTAGGCTTCTGGTTTCAAAATATGAATCTTTATTACATGCTGTATCTGTGTAATTAAAGGGTTTAGCATATTTTATTAGGTGTATTCTGTTATTATCTTCCTGGTGTCTTTTATTTTTGGAATTGTACCGGACAGTAAATCATGCATGGTTTGTTAGATACAAGTTATATGTGTGACTAACATTTCTGGGGCGTAAAGATTGCAACATTTTAGAGGCATGTTTTTTCTGGCCTTTGATTAAGTTATCTTGTTTTTAACAACTTCATAATTATGTATTTTTCTAATCTTAACTTTGTTAAAATTACACAGAGCTGCTTCAAGGAAAGTAACAATGTAACAAAATAGCATAAATGTTGTATTTATTTTGCTCAGTGGATGCAAAAATTATGATAGATGATTGCGCAGTGCTTGCTGGATGTATTTTAATTATTATTGCATTTATATATCTACATCTGGCTGTTCTAAGATAAACTTTCATAATATTTTTTTCACTCTAAATGTTATAAGAAGAGGTACCCATGATATCAGCCAACCACTAATATATAAATTGTGAGTGCTGTACTATATTGTCCAAGTAATATCAAATTTAAAGTTCTGACTCAGTCAGGGTTGTTACAATATGCACAGAACCAGCTTGATATGCTATCTATGGTAAGGTTGCAGTGTTTACAAAATTGCTAACCATATAAATAAACATGCATTTGGTACATCAGGTGCTAAGCATTTACGCGTGCTTATTAGATCTGGTCACAGTTTAGTCATCATGTGCATCTGTATCAGTGCAAAACAACTATAAGCTGATCCTAACGGTATTTTAACTCAAGTTGTCAGGTGTATTCAAGAAAGAAATGTCTTAACAACTATCTTTGTACAGAGGTCACATTAATATAGAATCTTGAATCCTTGATGTAAAATCATCAGTCCATTTTGAAAAAGATCCTACCTCTAGCCCAGGTGATAAAAATCAGGCCTGGAATATAACAAGATGGCAAGGTTGTAGTTTGCCATAGTTTGTTGTTTCTATCCAAAATATTCACTGTGTCTCATGTATATGCATTTTCTGTTGCAAGTGTGTGTGTGTGTGTATGTATGTGTGTATATATATATATATATATATATATATATATATATATATATATATATATATATATATATATATATATCCTTTTGGACTATGAGGTTTAAGATATTCTCAGATTTGTTCAGTTGAGGAATGTGATCTGTTGAGATTAGCAAGATGCAAGGACTCTAAATATGCATCATTACTGTTTAAGCTGACTAAATTACCTTAATGTCAATGAATTAAAATTTGATACCTGAGATATTCAGTGATACATGTATGTTCAGACCTTTGATCTATTTAAATTAAGCTACATGCAAGAAAAACACACCATTATTACCAGGAGACACAAAGTTTGACCAGGAGTAATTTGCATCACAAACAATCATGATATTATAAAATCCAGTTCAATTATTGAGTGAGAGGACAAGATAGAAACAGGTAAAATATGCTAGATATGCATGTATCATGTTTCACATGTATCTAGATGCACAAAGAAGGCACTAAATGCGTATACATGCCTGAATGAGAGAGGCTTCATACAGACTGATTTGTAGAGTTATAATTCTCTCTCTCTCTCTCTCTCTCTCTCTCTCTCTCTCTCTCTCTCTCTCTCTCTCTCTCTCTCTCACACACACACAAAAAGAAAAGAATCAATGACATATGCTTGTGTGATTTTGAAATGATCCTTTTTATCAATACTTGCTGCAATTCAGGTAGCTTTAAGTTTTAACACTGTTGTATGGTAGAAAGCCAGTAATGATTTCAACAATTGCTCATTTCACATATATTAGTGGAATGATGTATTACAGTCCCCACCTCCATATATGAACTGTAAAATCTTTAATCTGTTAATACAAAACATTAATGTTAAAGCTGAAACAACCCAAAACATTGATGCAGTTTAATTCAATATAGAAAAAGAAACATGTAGATTATGCAGAATGAGCAGCTAGCTACACAAGGAAACTTTCCTTTGCATATAAAATAAATCTCTTAAGATTTATTGTTTTGAATAGAGCAATCTTTGCTGAATTTAATGCAATTTACTTCATGAAATTATAATGAACACTAATATAAATACAATCATTTGAATGCAAAATCTAATATTATTAGAAATTAATTTGCATGCATGAGTTTTCTTGCTTCACCTGTAATACAATAGTCTTTTCCTAGAAAACTGACAGAAAAATCCATCTACTTTTGAATTCAACATACTATTTGCTACTTGCAAATCATGACAAAACTCAGGTAGACATAACATCCATTCACAACCCTTAACAACAATCATGACAAAAGTCAGGTATGCAGTTCAAGATTTCTGGAGCATTGGAAACAGGTGTGAATGATTTGCCTTATGAGGTTTCAGGTAGAAGTTAATTCTTTACATGAAGTTCCTCAAAACATGGCTCTGATGGCTGAATTTTTGTTTATCTTTCCCAAAGAAAGCACGTGACGATATGGATGTTATTCTATTAGAGATCCACTGTAACAGTGCTGTATATTTTGTGTTATAAATCCAAAGTGACAGACTTTCTGATTTACTTTTTCCCCATAGAGATTAAAAACAAAAATACTTTTACTGTTGTATATTTTATTTTGATTATGGCTGTTTTCATTTGTTAGCAATTCTATTTCAGATAATGATGATGGAGAAGACTCTCCTCCTCCACTTTCACCAGAGCCTCAGCAGTTTTTGCAGCATGAAGATCAACATCAACCACCACCCCAACAACAGCATCAAATGAGGCACATGCAGCCCCCACAAGTACCCCCACCCCCTGGAGTTCGACCCCCAAGTGGTCCTCCCCCTTTTGCTGCCCCACCACAATTTGGTCATCCAAGAGGGATGCCACCCCCACCACCTCATATGCAGCAACAGGTATGAAATACATTAACCTGAAAACTCTATATGAAGTTTGTAAGCCTGTATGCTTCAGTAAAAGTAGATAAAAGAGAAAATGTAGTTATTATGGATAAGCTGTTATGGTTATATGGTGTCTTCCTTGGCAGGCATAATTGATCTTATTTACACTTTATAAATTCACCAGTTATATTTATGTTACCAGTTTGTTCAAGTTGGGACTAAGGCCTTCTGTCAGCTATTTCTTTATCTTGATGTTGACATAAGGACAGATTTACTGGTAATACCGTATTTACCGTATGTTTTCGGACACTGTATGTTTTCAGACACCGTTTTTTTCGGGGAAAAATCATATTTAAATGCCTTGTAAGTTTTCGGACGTTGCTCCGCTATAATTGTCTCTACAATTTATGTTTTCGGACACAATCTTGGAGGATCTGCTTTGTCGTTTTAATGTAAAATTTACAGCGTGTTTGCCGTTAATTTAACTGATACAAAGTTCGCTTCATTTGGTCGCCAATTATTTAATGCGATCATGAACGTCCATGAACTAATATAATTTAAAATTATTAATCACATGTATGTATGTATGTATGTATGTATGTATGTATGTATGTATGTATGTATGTATGTATTGATAGATAGATAAACAAATTATATTAAGCCTTTAACAATAAATAACGATATCAAAGAATGAAATGAAGTATGATTTAATGCTGTAATATATTTAAATATATTATTTAATTTCAAGCAGGTTGTCCATAGCATGTTTTAGGTCCTCAGGTGAAAAGCCCTCAAATTCTGTATCGCTATCATTTTCATCCATAATGTTTAATTGTTCGTCATTTCTGATCAGCGCGTAACGTATGATAAACTTATCCATCAAAATTATTACAGTACTAACAATATTATGTTTCACAACGATAGCTATCCAGTTTACTAACTTTTGTATGTGGTGGGTATTTTATTTATACTTTTTATTTTAATAGTTTGATTCAGCTAACAAAAATATGATTGGTTGTCAGTATAGACATTGTTACACACGAAACCACTTCATACAGGTGTGACAGTTATGGCTTTGATTAGAAACCATGATCCCTGCTTTATATCATTAAACAATACATCGGAGTCGGTATGGATTAGTAAAATTCATTGGCATTGTCCAACAAAACAAACCCCTTATCCCTGAGGCATTATATACAAAGGTTTAAACAAAGTTATTGTTCTACAGGTAATAAACCTCTTGGTAGACGATATATTTGATTGTGGGTGCTAAATGTTAGGTACATCGTGTGCTCTTTTAATAAAATCCAGATGGCTGCATTTTATTTCCGAACACATCTGTCAAAGAAATCCCACCAGTTATATTATTAACAATTAACACCCAGACACTTTGAAATCTCTGACATGCATCACTACAATCTTCAAGCAGTAGATCGTTTCCAGCCGGCAAGCTTTGCTCATTTTAAATCTACCCTCGGCTAGATGGAAAGAAAAGAAGAGAAAACCACAACAAATGCATCACCTTTATTTTAAAAAAATATCAACATATTAATCACGCCGACTCGTATATTGCAAATTGCTTTTTATTTTTACCCTTCGTAGGTACATACAACACTCACCCCATTTGGAGCCTCTCACCCTTGGTGATCTAAGAATAGCCATCATACATGTACCGGTATTTCGACTCTCGATACTAAAATGTTTCTGCCCAAAATATCTTAAGAATTATAACTCCAAAATCTTTTTATTTAGTTTGTATTAATATCTTAATTACACAGAAATAAAGCTTGCGTGCGTTTGTAATGTAGATTTTAATGATCATTAGCAGAAGGTTAAACTGGATTGCAAGATTACTATGTTAATATGGCGGTTGGAAAATACGCACACAATCGTGGCTCTAATACATGTATGCTTTGTTTTCTGGTGGATGGACATGTATCAAATAGACAAAATAGGCAAGTAATGCCCATATTTCATTAATTATCCTTTCCGTGGTGTTAGACAAAATACTTGTTTTACTTCATGGCAGCACGTTGTCATGTGAGCTAACGGTAAGTTCGTTACGGACGGGGAAGGGGGGGGGGAGGCGGCATAATTCTATCTTCACTTGTATGTTTTCGGACACCTAATCAAAGAATTTAATATGTATTCGGACAACAAAAAAAGTAATTATTTGTTGCAGTCCGAAAACATACGGTAAATACGGTAATGTACCACAGGACTGGGACTTGACATTGGTGGCTTGTTGATATAAGTAGTGTCAATATAAATGGGTATGACTGGAGGGTTTGGTTTTGGTCTAGTGGGGTTTCACTATATATATATATATATATATATATATATATATATATATATATATATATATATATATATATATATACACACACACACACACATACAAACTGACCAGAAGGAATAGCCCTCTTGGAAGACCACTTATTAGAGGGAGACCACTCTGTATGTGTTAAATCCCCACCCCTTGATGTGCATATTTTGTTTGAATATAATTTTATAACACTTCTTTTTCATGGACCATCAGATGACTAAGTGAACAGTGGTATTGTTGTAGAACTGATTAAAGCTCAAAAGAGAATTGTCTTGCATGACAAGAGCCAGTACATAATATTGTATGTGTATATATTCAGTGACCCTTAGATGAACTTCAGCAGAAAGTAGCCCTCCAAAATTGTATATGTATATATTTAATTGCCCTTAGAGGAGCTTCAGTAGAAAGTAGCCCTCCAAAATTGTATATGTATATATTTAATTGCCCTTAGAGGAGCTTCAGCAGAAAGTAGCCCTCCAAAAAAATTGTATATGTATATATTTAGGGGCCCTTAGATGAGCTTCAGCAGAAAGTGGCCCTCCAAAACAAGATGATAGCAGAGGAAAAGGAGCAGCAAATGAAGCAGCAGCAACAACAGCTGCTAGAACAACAGCAGAAAATTATGCAGCAACAACAGCAGATCATAAGGCAACAGCAGCAGCAGCAGGTATTACCACCTGGTCCACCAAGGGATGTTGAATTGATGGAGAAGGTGCGACAACAGCAACTGATGATTGAGCATGAGAAACATCAAGAGCTACTCAGAGAACAGCAAACAAAGGTATGGTAGGAATTACTATTGTCAACACTTTTACAGTCCTTGATTTGTTTATCCTCATTATTATATCACAGTATCCTACAGTCCTTGATTGGTTTAGCCTCATTATTATATCACAGTATCCTACAGTCCTTGATTGGTTTAAGCAGCAGAGAGGGTGAATCCTACAACGTTTTGAGACAAAATTTGATTGAAATCTTAAAACGAGCCGTCCTATAATCTCATTTTAACCAAAAAAAAATATCTCAGGGGCAAACCCTACAACGTTTTCAGACAAAAAATTGATTGAAATCTTAACGAGCCTTCCCTACGAAATCTCATTTTAACTAAAAAAATGAAAACGGAGATTTTATGATTTTTTAATCAATTTTGCTCGCAACTTGTTGTCATCCACCCTCTCTGCTGCTATGGGTTAATAATTATTTTACGATTTCAACCGAATATTTGATCCAGTCTTTATGATGAAAGTCCTTAGGACGAAAATCCTTTGAAATTGCAAAGCAATTTAGGATTTCACAAACAGACTAATCGCTAACACCTCTTCTTGTAAATCAATCAGATTATTTGACTGGTCGGTGAGTTTGAAATTAATTCTGGTTAATGAATTATTATGGCATCGCATGTAGACAGGATTAATTGGGTTTTCAATAATTAGGTATCCTGGAGGAGCTGTTGGTGCAAATGAATACAGAATATATCCTTGCTGAGCTTGATTTGATCGTTCGAGATTAATTTGATAGCTTCCTTCAATAACATCACGTACTAAATTGAGTGCAATCACTGAGGATATATTTACGTTGAACGGAGCGATATGCCTACCGCCACCGTCTGGGTCATTATTGTGTTTGAGGATTTTTATTTCCGGTGATGCTGTTTTTTTCCATGCATCATGAATTATTTTAAAACCAACATCGATGGCATCACTGAGAGATTTTTGTAGTTCTAAGATATTATACCCTGGTAGTTTGAATGTTGGAATGTCTTCAACGCGGATTTGATAGATTAATGCAAATTCTGTTCTCGTTATAGGATTACTGTCACCTAATATCACTTGAATGATTTGCAAATGAAATGTTTCCATATCATTGATGATTTTGTTGCATGTTTCTACGACGCTGATAAATTCATCTCGGGTGAGAGAGCCGGATTTAAGGGGTATTAACAACAGCGAAAAATCATTATTCATTGCTGTGAAATTTTCATCGATTTTAAGATCGTCAGCAACAAGAAATTTCCCTCCCCCAACATTATCGTGAAAGATCTTAAAAAAATCTCTAGTGATTGTGCGATCTTGATAACTCTTTATTGGATTATCAGATTTTATTCTGTCGGTGATATAATCAGTTTTTTGTGGTTCTGGTAAATCAACGGTTTTTCCCCCTGGTGGTAATTCAGGCCATCCTAGTACGGTTCTAATAGAACTCTGATAGATATCTACGACGTATCCTTCTGTGCTTATTTCAATTGCGGATGATAGCGTCGGCTCATGAACTGTTATAGCTATTTTTGATTCTTTTCCAGTAATCGATTTTATTCTACGCGCGAATTCATCATTGATTTGTTCGATTTGGTATGACCCGGTTGGTATGGAAACAACTTTCCAGTCTGGGGTTCCGTCGTCTTTATTCTTATTTGCAAATACCAGTGAATTATTCGGTTGTTGACCACCAAATGATTTTGATCTGATATTAGGCCAACTGTGATACACTCGTAATTTTGCTAGCGCTATCTCCTTCACGGGGACTGGGCTAGGGAAATTCACACTAAACTCGGGTTCCGTTGATGTTATTGATATCATACTTGTTTGTACTGGGTTCGTGTTCTCCACTATTTGTTGAAGTAATTCCATCGGTGTTGTAATCGTTGCTATACTGTTGTTGTCGCTCTAATTTTGACACCGCGGAATCATAAATACTGACCATCACTGAGAACTCACACTTTGGTATGGTTGAGGTTATTGAGATCATTCTGGTTTTTGGGTTCGTGTTTTCTAATTCCATCGGTGTTGTCATTGTTATTATATTCATGTTGTTGCTCTAATTTCGATATCGCTGAATCAAAAATACTGACCATCGCTGAGAATTCACTATCTGATATAATTGTATTATCGAGTGACGACGATATCATCAGGGATAACTGCGAATATGCGGTTGATGCAATATGAAATTGAATTAAGTAATTCTGCAGTTTACTCTGGCTGCATGATGATATCTTTTTTGCTATCCCGGTTGATATACCCCCGATTGTAGCCACCGCAGAAATGCAAATTGGAACTACGACCGGGGCAATCATTGTAACCGATGCAAGTATTATTCAATTGCGGTGATTCTTCGTCGGTATTTTTTTATTTTTATTTGATACTCCTCAGTGAGGGTTTTGAGTCTATTCTGAAATTCTCTGACCTGATCATAGCGACATTGCGTTGATGAAATCATTTTTATTTTAAAAACGCTAGCGTTTTCAATTGTGAAATCCAAACGATTTTCCTTTCAATTTAGTTATTTACTTAAATCCGCTACGAATTCCACATACCAGGTTGCTGAAACCCTAATCAAATTTTTATCAGTAGCTGTTATAGTGAACTTTTCAGTTGTATCCTTGTCGATGATCGTTGAAATCGTATTGTTGACCCCGGATGAACTCGACGATGATATATTAAATTGAGTCAATGGTGTTACTAGTGTTAATCGATAAATACCCTTAACGGTTGCAGTGATATCTAATTTGTTGTTTGTAGGTGTCCACGCAAATGATCCGTGTTGGATGGTGTACACGACGTTGTTGGTTTTCTCATGAGGAATTTTTGTTTTTTCAATGACTGTTATCATCCTCGAAAAATCACCTTTGATGGCTTCGATGAAGGATTTCGTCTCATCGATGGATTTTTTAATATCAGGGAGTTTTATTTCAATTTTATCTAACGGGGTTCCAATAAATTTATCAATGATATTTCTACGAAATGATGTAAACTGTTTTCCGTTTTCTTCAATTTTAGATTCAAGTGTTGTTAGTTCTAACAGAGAATTATCCAACTCATTTTCATGGGTAGCAATCTTATTGTCGTGGGCGGCAATCCTGTTGTCGTTGTCGGCAATCATGCGGTTGTTGGTGATAATCATCTTGTCGTGGGTGGCAATCGCGTCTGTGATCGTAGACACAAGTGCTGCCGTTTTAAAATGTCATCCGCGGATATATTACTGGCTTTAAGTCGTCCGTCGTTGGAATACAGCGCAATAGAGTTTTCAGCGGCGTCTCGCTGCCGTATCAAAATATCATTCAATGACACATCACTGGATTTCAATTTACCCTGTTTGTCCTGAAATACAACTATTTCATTAGGATCAACATTTGTTAAGTTCAACGTCTCAGCGATTTCATCTTCAATTATTTTTTTTATATCCTTGATAGAATCAGGGGGTGCAGTGTCATCGGGTTTGGGTTTCAAAGATCTCCCCCAAATATCAATCATGTTATTGTAAAACTCTTTCTCTCTCTAAAATCTTTGTTGACGACTTCGTTGAAAAATCTTCGATTTTCTCCAGCGATTACTAGTGTATTCATTCACGACAACATGTGGTGGTTTTCCGCTTGGGTTACTCAAGGAGTTAGAAATAGCGTTAAGGACATTTAATACTTCGCTGCCACATATTGGTGGGTCATTCATTTGTTGTGTTGGTAGCGTAGAATACCAAGTCTTCATTGGAAGGGTTTTTATATAACGCAAAAATTCTTTTGGTGGGGCTAATCCATATGAATCAAAATAGACAATCCCACGTGGATCAATAGCGTATGCAACCCAGTGAGTTCCGGGTCCGGTGCTGTTATCTAAATTAATGATTCCGGTTTCAACGCTGTTTGGTTGATGTGGTAATTGATCTTTCATAAAGACACCTCTGAAGTTTTTAATCGCTAGTTTTTTAGCAGCATCCATTAAATCAAAATTGGACATGGGAACCATCGAAGATTTGGGAACCATAGGTTCCTCAATTAATAAACCGGTCCTAGTCTTAGACCCTTTCCGCTGTACCACGAATACGGGGTTCCTGGTAGTCTTAGACCCAATCCGTGAACGGATCGTCCCTTTTTTTTATATCCTTTCCCAGTTGCCTTCTTTAGTGCCATTCCTGCTGCAGTACCAACGGCTCCTAACGCTGCCGCTTTAGCCACCGCTGGGGCTGCTGCTGCAATCAATGCTGGAATCGCAGCTAACAACGGAAATATACCGCCTGTTTTAATCATATTTTTGATAGCAGCCGCAGAAAGAGTAATCTGAACACCCTTTTTTGCTACTAGTGCATCATTGAAATGTTTCACCTGACGAGTTGTCAGCGATAATTTATTTGCACCACCAGTCATTTGGTTGGGTTTCAACGTGATTGTGGTTCCGCATTTTTTAGCTGATTCCGATTGCAATTTTTTTATTTGACCAGGAGTTAACGCAACACTAATAACACTATATGACATTATACATAATAGATTGATTCTAAATCGTTTACAATTTCAATTACATGTTTTCCACTGGTGCATCTACCACTCTCATTCTTCCACCAACACCTTCAAGTAGCATTGATTTGTCGCTGAGAATGACAGCAACCGCTCTATAATTCGGGATAAGGATAGGAGGTACCCCACCAACTGGTGGACCAGTCGGACGGGTTACACGGGCTCTAAAGTGTATATCAACGACAGATTGTCTCATCAAATCAAGATGTTCCAGCGAAAAGTAATAAATCGGATAGAGGCTTTTAAAATCCAATTGTGATATTTGCAAACCAGTATCCACATTTTGATCACGTGACATATATGACAACAGGTTATGATACACGCGTGCAATATGATTCTGACCGTAATCAAGTTGTATATCCTCGGATGGTTCCTGCTGTCCGTTTATTCTCAGCGAGACTTCATTAACACCTAACTGATCAAATATCATATGACTTCGTTCTTGATTACCAACTCGCGCATTATTCTGTAACGCTACAAATATATGACGTGGTGCTGAAACACCTTGTTTTGATGCCAGGTGCCATGTGAATGTACCATCAACACTGTCTTGTTTAATATCCGTGGTCACTGATAACCAACTTAACAACGACTTTCCTCCTTGGTCCATAAATGATAGTAGTCGTTGTTCTTCGGTGATTGATGGAGTTAACACTGGCATCCACAATGATAGTTTTGTTAAAATGACTTTACCGGGAGCAACCCCAGCATTACGCCAGATTGCATCATCATCAGTACCCTTTCGTACAAGCGCTACTGTGTGTTTAGCTCCATAAATAACTCTTCGGACGTTTCTACAGAATCCGAAAATATGATGCAGTGGAATCGCACATGAAAATCGTCGACGCTGCCCATGCAACGTTGCTACGCGTGTTGCAAATCCTAAATTGAGATTACCATTAACGCCTCCGAGAATATCAAACGCAGCTCCGGGTCTAGTTCGACGTTCTGGATTAGCTGCTTCCTGTTGATCGGCTTCTGCATTATCTCTTGCTGTTAACACTTTAATGAATTGAAGGTGGT
Source organism: Unio pictorum (assembly GCA_030141615.1). Lineage (NCBI taxonomy): Eukaryota > Metazoa > Mollusca > Bivalvia > Unionida > Unionidae > Unio > Unio pictorum. The sequence continues at coordinate 175,501 of JARLTB010000254.1, forward strand.
CAGCGTTATCAGAGGTATCCTTTGCAAACATCATAGACGGACCAGCCGATCTTGTATAATCATCAGAATATCTCGCTAACCCTATGATTGTTGTAGCCACATCAACTTCACGGTCAATGGATTCAATTTCTTTTCCATCAATGAGATATCTAGCGCTTTCAAATAACGCCATAATACCGTTATTAACAAAACCAACTCGGACATTTGCGTTATTGTCATATGGGGTATCAGCTGCAACATTTGTTACAAGTTCTCCTTCGATTTCGATAAATGCCTCACACGGTAGAAAATATTTACTGGTATCATGAACTTGAAGTTCAATTCGCGATCGGAGATCTGGTTGTACTGCGTGATAAGAATAAAATTGAAAATCGCGTACAGAATCATCTTTACGCACTGGGGCATCCATATCAAATGCTGGATCAGGTGACCTTTTGAACATTTTATTCTATTTATCAGAGTCTAAATCGCGATTTCCCATTTCATCGTCGTGTTTTTTTAAAGCCACTTCCTGCTATCATGTTTGCTATCATGTTATTTTGGTCCCCTTGATTTATCAAGGGAGTCACCATCGACGCTAATTTTTCATCTACTGCGTTATTTATAATTCTACTAACACTTGCAGGCATTTCCGCTGTAGACGGTAACGGTTTTGAAAATCCTTTGGATTTCATCCGTGATTTCACTAATGATGTTAATTTATTCTTCGCAGTTGAAAACGCTTTTCCAGCAAGATCTCCAACAGCACCAATACCCTTATCACGAATAACATCAATTGCTTTCATTCCTAATTGTTTAGCCAACGGCATCACTTTTGGAGCCATTCTCGCAAATAACCCTAAAATGGTATTACCTAAACCATCTCCGTAGTATGCTCTATAAACCGGAAACCGTGAATTAACTACGTAGACGGGGGTTGGTTTATCATGATTGTAGTGTATGATCATTATTTGAAATCAGAAACAATTTTTCAATTGACTTTCAATTCAGTCACTATGATACCCACTTTCCACTAACTCGCCAATGAAATCTCGATATGTGCTGATATCCATGATACCACCCTGAAATAATCGTCTACAGATATCAGCTGCTTCATTAATTATTTCCGGTGAGTTATTTCCGGCTCGGAACCCTCCTACAAGAACCTCTAATCGTGATATATCACTGAGAACACTACCAGGACATGAAACGCTAGCGTTTCCAACTAGACCACTCCCCAGAAATTTTTTCTCATCGTATGGCTGTCTTATTTGGAGTTGAAATTTTCTTTTGAAGTCTCTGTATTCTTTCATCCTTCTATCTAAACCCCCAGTATTTATTTCATACACTATATCAGCCCATTCATTATGTGACATTCTATAATCCGAATAATTGTCCGTGAAAAACCTCTCTTGTGAATCATAGCTGTTAGCAGCGAATTCACCTAAATTGTCTATATCCTCGTTGAGAATTTGTTGTTTAGCGCTCTCGGTAAATATAATTGATTTAGGTAGTCCACTAACTAGTTCTTCCTGAAATCCTTTAAATGTTCGTTTCGAAGCGGTTGATATATCCTGAGGAAGTGATTGCAAGGATTTTTTTGTTTGTTTAGTTCTTTTTGCTATTTTTTCTAACACAGGAATAAGACCCTCTTCTTTTCTTTTACCGTCAGGATCATCTCCCAGTATAGCACGCTCTATCTCCTTCGTTGCTGTGGTTACTGGTTTAAACAATTCTTCAGATCCCGCAGCAAAATCAGTCTGAAGACTCTGTCGTTGTTGTAGTTTATTCCGTACAGAGTCACGAATTGGTACAAATCTCTTAATTGCATCTAATCGTTCACGAGCCAATCGGGTTGTTAATGCTTCATTGACCATTATTTGAAATCAGAAACAATTTTTCAATTGTAAAACAATTTTTCAATCCCGACCTAACACCAGTGACAAAGTCACCGTGGAAGTGTTTTAACAGCTCTATCAATGATGAGGGAACTATCAAAATTGTATATAAAAATAATTAATACTGATAGTTCCCTCACTTTTTTGACATGTCGGATGATTTTTGATACCACCATGGAAGTGTTATTTCATCCTATCATTGATGGCGAAAGTATCATAATTGTATATAAAAATAATTAATACTGATAGTTTCGCCACTTTTCTATTTCTAAAAAAAATGATTACTGGTCGGGCAATCAGATATGATAAATGGTCGGTCAATCAGATAATGATAAATGGTCATTCAAAATTGTTCATTTTCTTGAATTAACGCCCGTAGGTTTCTAACTTTAGAATTAACCTCCTTTTTCAATTCGTATTCGTACCCCAATTCTTTTCGTATTCGTTCTACGATGGTATACAACGGAGCGAACACACTTACGTCACTGGAAAATGCGAGAGAGTCCCGAATAGAATTCTGAATTCTTTTGATGAGCGCGTATTTCTTTGGCAGCATGTATTTATTGTTGTTAACTCCGTATTCAATATCCTGAAAATCAGACATGATTTGATCAGGATTTAACCCATCTGATAGTTCAATATCCCAACTTTTCAATTTTGAAATCTCGGATATGATGCTATTCATGTTTTCAGAATTCATTATTCTATAATAATGATATATTTCTAAATGAAAAATATGACGCATTAGACATAACTAAATCGAATTTTTTGTCCCGTCCCTTTTGAAATCGCAGATCGACAAACCCCCTCTGCAACATATCGTACTGAGGGTCTACAAATATTGAAATACTTGCCGGCTTCATATATTGATTGAAATATTCTTTCTTCGTTAGTTATCGTATTCAAAGATTTTACTGGTTTCGTTTTTTTTTAACAATTGCCAGTCCTTCCTCGTTTGGAATTCTCACTCTGTGTGATTGCTTGAAGATTTGATAAGGAATTGTTCTTCGGATTAGAATCGATATGATCAATAACAAAACCATCTTTGATCAATCCATGGAAACATTCAAATATGAAACGATGATTGTAATATTTCTTCTTTCCAACAGTAAACATCAAATACCCCATACCATTATCCCTCCCAACTGGGTTCTTCAGTCTACGGTTTCTTACAACACCATCACTGGATGCTTCATAATTTGTACTCACAGGGTGCTGTCTGAATTCTTGGGTCATTCGTATACTATACTATTTGTCTAATTCAATGACTGATCCATTGCAGGGGGATTCATTATACATAAATCTTTCATTTAGACACTTGTTTTTAGTATAGCATGAAAGAGTTCAAGAGATTGACTTCGAAAAATGCTGAATTCAATGCTGATAAGGAGTTTAAGAGATTATTGAAAATCAATCCTAAATTTAATCTCGATAGACCCAAAAAACGTCCAAGAGACGGAAACATGAAAGAGTTTAAGAGATTATTAAAAATTAGTCCTAAATTTAATATCGATAGACCAAAAAAACGTAACAAACGTCCAAGAGACGGAAATATGAAAGAGTTTAAGAGATTATTGAAAATCAATCCTAGATTTAATCTCGATAAACCCAAAAAACGTCCAATAGACGGAAACATGAAAGAGTTTAAGAGATTATTGAAAATCAATCCTAAATTTAATCTCAATAGACCCAAAAAACGTAACAAGAGATTATTGAAAATCAATCCTAGATTTAATCTCGATAAACCCAAAAAACGTCCAATAGACGGAAACATGAAAGAGTTTAAGAGATTATTGAAAATCAATCCTAAATTTAATCTCGATAAACCAAAAAAACGTAACAAGAAATTACCCTGGAAAGATGCTCAATTCAATCTCGATATAGTTTCTAATACACCAAAGAATACAATTCTTGATAAAGCCATGATTAGTAAAATCAGAGATTGTTTTACTGAATTCAAACGTGATGGAGCATCTTATTGTTGGTCAACATTTCGAATTGATGGTGTTGTTGACGCTACCATGAATGATGAAAAAGCAGCAGTGATAATTTCACGTGTTGGGGAAAAACGGTATTTTTTCCGAATCAAATTCATTATTGAAGTCGATGGCAAATGGATTATTAGGGATAAATTTGAACCAATCCTCAAGAATAAAAAAGCTGTCATTGTGAGTAGAGATTCCAAACCAGGAATTCTAACCGGCATTGACAAACCATACTACGAAAGATCTTATCCCGTAACAGCAATGGTTTATGGGATATATCCGTTAAATGATAAACCCGATATCGCAAAACTAGCTCCTATGAAATATTCGTCAGGGCTTAATTGTGTAGCAGAACGAATAATAGAACACTTCACAAATGCATCCCGAGGAAATAAACTAACTGATCTGCGACGTAGGAAAATAACCGAATGGGAACTGACAGTGAAACAGCATGGTGCAAAGATTTCTGATATAGCTAAATTAGAAACATCATTAAGATTTCCAATAACAGTTATGACGATAACCGGAGAGGTTTTATACGAACCGAAATATAACAAAAATGGAGCACCAATACAGATTATTGATCATAATAAACACGCGTGGACACCTGCGGTAACAGTATTTCCACGAGAACGAACCGTGAAATATATCCCTAAGGAGTTCGTCGGGGATGTTTTCTATGAAGAGAGATTATTTGATGCTATTCATGCGTTGTGTAAGGATGATCCTGTGTCAGTGTGGTTACTTAGAAGTGATGAAGATCCCGAAATAGGATTCGATCAATTTGTAAAACCAAATGGTGAATTATATCGCGTTGAAGAATTAGATAACAGAATGAGAAAAATCGCTAGTGATTTTTCACCGGAAAGTTTCCATGAAAAACTACTCACGGATAGTTTTACTATTCCATCAGTGGTAGCTCACTTCGCAAGAGAAAAAAACTCATGGCGTCCAACACGAAGTGATTTTCTCGAAGATGTTAAATTGAGTTGCGTCGAATTTGGTCATGGAGGACTGTGGAATACGAAATACTCACTTGATGGTATGATTTCAATTGATATAGCCGCGTGTTATCCCGGAAGTTTTCTCGGATATGGGGAATGTGCTGAGTACTTCAAACGATTTGGACACCCCACGCATGAAATGACTCGTGTTGCGATTAATGGACCATTGCCTGATTTTGATTTAACCGGATTCGCTCGTGTGATATCATTTGAATTAGCTACAGGGTTACATCCGTGTAGTTATGTTTGGCTCGGTAGACATCTATCTGAAAAGGCCTGGATGCCAATAGTGCTATTGAGATATATGATTGATTGTGGTATGCTAATATCGTTGATCATCGGTGAAGCGATTATATGCTATCGAGCTCAGAAAGAAGTTTGGCTACCACAACCCGATCTAGATCGTATAATCAGCGAACAGCGAAAACAATTCCCTGATTTCAATGAAGAACAAATCATGAATTTGTCTATGAAGTTATTTGAAATTAAAAAAGAACAAGCAAAAGATTTTGGACGAAGAATAATCGGTAAATTCACTCAAGGTGGACGGTACGACAACGCAAAATATTCTTCGCGGTTGATCATAGACGTCGCTGAATACGATTTTATTGTAGCGGATTTAATGAAACAGGGAAAACTTGTATCCCGTAAGGATGCTTTTCTATCCAATGGTGAGAAAATGGGTACGGTTGTTACCTACTGTGATGGATATAATTCCCAGTACACACATTTGAGAAGTTCAATGCTAGCCTATGCTTCTATTAATCTATTTTCGATGATAAATAGATTTCCTAATACCGCGGTTAGAGTGGCCACTGATTCGATGTATATACACAATAAGTACAAATCAGCTGTAGCTAAATTCACAGATCCCGAAGAAAATTGGGGGCGTTGGCGATTTAAAAAGGAGATGCTACATGAGTATTGTGAATCCGCAGACGTTGCCATGGATGATAAATATCTTTGTTGTAACCGTATTGAAAATCAATCAGAATTTTCTAATGCACCACCGGTATCTGATCCAGTATGTAGATACAAGACAGTTTATTTAAACGGTTGTGGTGGGTCAGGAAAGACAACTCGTGCAATTGAATTATTTCGTCGGTCAACCATGATTGTGCTAACACCGACTCACAGACTCGCCAGAGAGATGATACAGCGAGGGGTAAATGCCTGTACTTACCATAGTTTCTTTCGATGGAAGGGTGACAAATGGACTCCTGAGCGTATGGGTGATAAATTCATTCCTGAAATCATCATTTGGGATGAAATATGCACAGTGTCATTAGATGTATTACAAACATTTCTTGAGTGGTTGTTAAACAAAAACACAAAAGTCGTCATGTGCGATGATCACGGCCAACCACCACCATTTGTCGGTGCATCTCCACATGAATGGCTAAGGGGTTTTGTAGACTATTATGAAGAAATTACCACTGATTATAGATCACTTGATGAACGATTACGAGAATTCAAAGCGCTAATTAGATTACAACCGGATAGAATCCAATGCGAAATAGCGCGTGAAGTGATTTCAGAAACTCCAATGAATGATTTCTGGGAAATGTGGAGACCAAACGATTTGATCATTGCAAGTAGAAAAATAGTCAGGGATACACTTCAGATGAAGTTATTTGAATTGCATAAAGAAAAATTTGCAACGCTTCCAGTACCCCTTTGTTATAGGCCATCGGATACACGAAAACAGAATATTGAAGTTGATATTCCAGGACAGAGTGAAAAACAAATTCTCGTATTAAATGATATTGTGCTGGTTGATATCAATGTCGTTGAAGATGCATTGCGTGCTAATAAATCCCCGTGGACGCTAGGATACGCAGCAACAATACACTCTTCACAGGGATTGACTATATCGGATACAATTGTTTGGATGGTGGATAATCACATCGAATGGTCGAATTTAGTCTATCTCGCAGTATCCAGAGTGCGAAAAATAAATCAACTTCGAAGAATTGTTTTCGATGATAATGACACAACAAATAAGTGATATTGATGTTAGCATCATTAATAAAAAACTCTCCGGTTACAAACAACAGGACAAAAAAAAACAACGAGAATTTGATATTGATGCTGAATTAATAATTACGCTGAAGCAACAACAGAATAATCACTGCGCGAGTTGCAATTGTATAATGCGTTGGCAGTATTCGGATAAGGATCCTCGCCAATTCACCGTAGACAGAAAAAATAACAGTCTCGGTCATGTCAGAAACAATGTGATGTTGACTTGTCTTGAGTGCAATAGATGCAACGGCGCTAGATAAGACCACGCGGTGGCAATTGAGTATCCTCGGGAATTACCTGTAGTTGTTGTCGAGTAAATCAACGTTGAGGGGCAGTTGAATCCAGTTTATAGACTGGAGGTCTACCAGTTGATCGTGTTATAGTAGATATCTTGTGTGCAGTAACACTCCAAATAGGATCAGTAGCCCTTTTTCTACCCCCTTCAAGCTCTCCTGGTTCATATAAATACCTAACAGTGACATTACTATGAAGAATTGGTTCTTTGAAATCTTTTTGTGGTTGTACGGGTATTGACTTGTTTTTAATCGCGTTGATAGGTTTCATGTTGATTGTTCTAGTAATCTCGTTATTCAGTGCAGTAATCACAGATGGTAATCTTTTAACCCATTCACGGGATCTTTTTTCTTGGATGAATTCTTTTGCGTATTGATATCCAAATAACCGCTCAGCAATCGTCCGATTAAATCGTTCTACAATGGCCTGATCGCGATGTAGCGCAGTATGCCCTCGTCGTATGGTGACATTATGATGTTTCATTGTAGATAATACTGCACCCTGAAATTCCTTGCCAGGATCAACCTGCAATAGATTTGGCCAGTGCAGAGGGCCCCTTCGATAAATCCTTTCAAATGCAGAAGCGACTTCAGTGGCTGATTTTGTTTTTAACGGTTCTGCTTCTTTGTATCGACTTGCAATATCAACTACGGTTAAAGCGTATTTGTAACCACGATCATGTGGCAGAAATAATATATCAGCCTGATGAACTTCATTAGGAGCGGTCACATCAAAATGCGAGAATTGAATTTGTTTAGGCGGTGGTAGATAAATTTGCCATAGTGCCTGTTTGGATAACCAATTAGCCGCAGTGATTTTTTTCACTTTTGCAGCGCTAGCGAGTTTATGGACTGCTGATTTACCCCTCCAGTATCCTCTTGGGGAATAATAAATTGATTCCATATTATTAATTACCGGCACCTAACATCAATTTACTTTTCATAGCCGATTTTATTAAAAATGAAGCCAATTTTTCTTTGAAGGATTTATCAGGAATAGCATTTAACGCATGAATTAATTTCACATCTGCTAGATGCCTGTGTTGCAGATTGCTGCTTTTATAAGCAACATCATGAAGGTGACAGGCCTTATCAATGGCGTTTATTGGTTCTTCACCGGGTCGGGACTGATTTTGATCATTGAGTCTGATATCAAGTCTGGTTCCCGGTCCACAGTAACTATACCCTGGAAGGTGCTTTTCTCCGGGGTACTTTGCCCATGGGGTTCCAGGGAGCTTTGCCAATTTGGCTGCGATATCACCTCCTCGTTTTTTTTTAAATCAGATCTCATAGACACAAATCTAAATTTCTTTGTACCACATTGCACGCATTTACCAGAAAGCGCTGATCGGTTATTTTTAGTTGTAACCGTCGTCACATCATCTGTGCCAGTACGCGTTTTACACTTCACACAATATAGATCCATAATTTATGTATAGAAATATGGATATAATTGATTTTTCAGCGACTAAAACAAGAGAACCAGTTAAGCATCATGCAGCGCTACCAAACTCTATCCGGATGATTATAATCGGGCCATCTGGATCCGGTAAAACGCAATTGTTACTCAACTTAATAATGAGATGGATGAAGTGGGATAAGTTGTATTTAATTGCCCCTAGCGTAGATGATCAACGATGTTATGAAGTGCTAAAAGATTTTAATGAAAACGCTTCAGAAATTAAGGGTGAGAACGCCATTGAATTTATAACCGATATCGATGAAGCACCGAGTATTGATGATATTGATGGAGATATTAACAATTTAGTCGTATACGACGATATAATGTTGGATAAACAAAAAAATCCTGCTAGGATCTTTTCCCGGGGGCGTCACAAAAACACTGACGTGATATATGTCACTCAACGCTACACTCAGGTTCCAAAAGTCATCAGAGATAACTGCAATATTCTTTCTGTATTCAACGGCGTTGATACTCATACGCTACGAAATATTTGGCAGACATGGTGTTCTGATATGGACTTCAATCAATTTCGAGATTTCTTTAGTCATGCTCAGTCGACTCCGCACGGATTCGCAACAATAAATCTACATGATCCTCGGACACGATATCGTATCGGACTGGATCAAATATTCGGTTGAAATCGTAAAATAATTATTAACCCATAGCAGCAGAGAGGGTGGATGACAACAAGTTGCGAGCAAAATTGATTAAAAAATCGTAAAATCTCCGTTTTCATTTTTTTAGTTAAAATGAGATTTCGTAGGGAAGGCTCGTTAAGATTTCAATCAATTTTTTGTCTGAAAACGTTGTAGGGTTGGCCCCTGAGATATTTTTTTTTGGTTAAAATGAGATTATAGGACGGCTCGTTTTAAGATTTCAATCAAATTTTGTCTCAAAACGTTGTAGGATTCACCCTCTCTGCTGCTGTTTAGCCTCATTATTATATCACAGTATCCTACAGTCCTTGATTGGTTTAGCCTCATTATTATATCACAGTATCCTACAGTCCTTGATTGGTTTAGCCTCATTATTATATCACAGTATCCTACATTGGTGAGAAAAAGCAGAATTTTAGTAAATAACACTGTTAGCATAATTATATTTGAGTAACTGTATAATCTTAGCATATTAGTGACATAAAATTGTGGTTAATTACTAGTGGGAAAAATATAACTTTTTGGTGATTGTTGTATCCTATTTGAGGAAATAGTGGAAAATAATATATGCTCTCAACACAGATGAAATTGATATTCTCATGTAAGGTAAATCTTACAGAACAAAACATGTATTGCAATCTGAAATGGAGGATGTGAAAATAAAATTATACCCACAGAAAATCATGAGTTAGAATATTGTGTATTTTTGCTTTGTCTGGTACATATGCAATGATGTAGATCCAGATGTGCTGGCACTCTAGTACTGTTTCTAAGCAGTATGCAGTTGGATCCAGCTTGTTAACAAATAGTAGGGTATTTATGGAAAACAAGTTCACAAGTCAGTCTGTGCCTTTGTTGGAAATTTAGCCTGTACATCCAGGTGCTTAATAAAATGGTTTTAACTGATATATATCCACATTACAAGTTTTAAGAATTGTTCATGTAAGTAGACACTAGTATTTCTATCATGCATAGAGTTTCATCACATTTTTTTAGTGAATACAGTTTCATCACATTATTTTATTGAATACAGTTTCATCACATTATTTAAGTGAGCATAAAAGAGACTGGTCTTGTGATTGCTAAAACGTTATTTATTGATCTAGTTTCTTTTGTATGATCAGGTTTTTAACATTTGCTTGCTGTAAGGCAGATCACGTTATCTTATGTCTGTCTATCTGTTACCAATTTCCATGTAACAACTTAGTTGCCAACCAATTACCAAACTTTGCTGTTTCTTCTGAATGGATGGTCACAAGGTTCTCTTTCTTACAATGATTCTAAATGAAAATTATGCTCTTTAGGTATCTGTTATGGCTGTTACATTAACTATCTTGAAATCTTTTTATCACTGCACATCTGCTCAGACTTTTTATCACTATACATCCCCTCAGATCAGTATTAGATTTCCTAAAACTGAACAGAATTTGACAAAAGTGTATTGGATTAGGGCCTTTCAATATTAGACAATTTGTGCCATCAGATGCCTGCTTATTTTGCCTAAGCTATCCTTTACAAGTTTTTTGCATAACTTATTGTCATTCCCATTGTTTTTTGTTCCAGCTGCTAGAGACACAGAAACAAGCATTGCAGAAGCTAGAGGAAGAACGTCGGCAGAGAGAAGAGGAAATGTTAAGACAACAGCAAATTGCAGTGATGGAGGCCCAGCGGGAAGAACAGCAGAAACGACAACAACAGCAACAACAACAACAGCAACAACATCCTCCAGGTACAATACTCAGTCCTATGTTCATAGTTGTCAAAAGTTAGTTTTGATTCATTTTATTAACCATAGTGACATTATTAGAATGCTTCTGTAACAGTACTCTTTATTTTAAAAAAGTTCAAGAGACATGTTTTATAGCTTCTCCAACTTGTAAATAGAATTTGATATTTAAAAACAATTTAATAAATGTTCAGATTAATTTTACAATTTTGACCTTAATCCAGAGATGTTGCCAGGCTATGTGATTGTGCAGATAAAACTCTCCTTAGTTCATTATACATTTTTTTTTCTTCAGCCTTCCACCCATAAAGTGCTTGTCACTACGTAAGGCAGTAGAGGTATTTTAGCTCTTGCCACAACATGTCTTTTTTAATTCTTTACACATCTGAGTTCTTTGGCTTGACGTGAATGGATTTTAAACTAAATTTGATGGTCATTTTGGGCCCTACAACAAGCATACTGTCATAGTTTGAACCTTGCACAAAGGGGGTTTAACAGGTGGGATGTACATTTGTATCACATGTTATGTTCCAGAATTAAACTAATTTTATGTAAATATCTTATGTATGCAGTCATGTCTGATCTTATTTGTTGATCTAATCAAGACAGAAATCAAAAATTTAATTATCTAGTCATTATTCTGAAACATTTTTTAATTGGTTTTATGTCATAATATGACACCTTGGAATCTTTTCAGATATTGACAACATCTTTAATTAGTATTTATTTGACATCAGTAATAAACAAGTTTCAAAATTGTGTTGTTTTTTTTTCTTCAGTTTTTCTTTTGAATGTGCATTGAAAGTTTTAACTACTTGCCAGCAGGATAAAGCTATTTTGTCTGATTGTCCCTTTTGCCACTATCATGAATTGTGATAAGGTCACACACTATAGAAGAGTGCTGCCTCATGACATGTTTTTTTTTTTTTTTTACCTTATTGACTTAAACACAGTGCAGGTGTATAATGTGCCATTTGGGGTTCTTTTTTTTGTTAAGGTATATTTTAATGATCACAAAATAATAAAAATATAGTTTGTATCAATAAAGACCTTAATTCCTTAGGGAAAGGAACACACATACACACACACACACAGACACTCACAGAACAGTGTAAGATTGTTTTTTATATTCATCTTTTAGGTGGGATGCAGCCCCCAATGCCTATGGGAATGGGACAGCCCCCAGTGGGTATGGGTCCCATGCCCACTCCTTCTAGACCACAGGGGAGTATTCCAGGTGGCCCACCCCCTACATCAGCTCCACCTGGTATGATGGCTGCCCCAGGGGGCATGATGCAAGGACCACCAAGACCTGGTATGCCACAGATGATGCCTCCACAGTCTTCGGGTAGCAGTAATATGCCACCACAAATGATGCCACCCATGCCATCTCCAGCACCAAGCCACCCCCATCCACCAGGACCTCCACCTCAAATGAGCCGGCCTCAACCTCCACCTCAAGTTCAGCCTCCTCATCAACAGCAGATGAGGCTGAGGGGTCCAACATCACAAACACATGGGCCCAGACCAACAGCTCCTGGGGGCCCACCAAGAAATCAGGCGCCAGGAGGACCTCAGAGCCCTGAAGACGAGGACGAAGAACAAAAGGAAATTAGGCTTCCACATGCCCTGGAGAAAATCCTAGCTTTTAAGGATGTCCGAGCCCAAGAAGTTGGCTTGACCAAAGAAGAACTGGAGGAGCTGGACAAGCCAGAAGGTAGATACATTTTTTGTGTTTTTTCTTCTTAAGTCTGATTTACAGACATTAGTTGTGTCAAGGATTTAAATGGGCCTTTATTGGGCAACAGAGGGTATATTCTTCCTCTTGTTTTTTGACTTCCCACACTGTGTTACCTCATGACAGGTTTGTCATGTACATGGATATTTTTTAGCAAAATGGATAATTTTTACCATATATGTTGGGACACTATAAAAGTCAGAACACTCAAAATTATTATTAAAAACAGTTTTAATGGATTGTAAGTTTGGGGATTTTCAGGTTCAGTAATTCATGTCCATAACAGTAATTTTATGACACATGTTCTTTGATTTGCTTGCATATGTTTAGAGTTTATAATGAATATTAAATATGAAGCAATACTAACCTAAGCTGGATTTAAATAGTATGACAGTGGGACTTCTCTCCAGTGAAATGCGACAAAGTTTAAGGGAATGAGGAAGGAATTTTAAATGCTCAAAAGATTCACTTAAAATAGCTGGTCTTTGAGCCAGATAACATAAACTTAAACTTGACAAACATATTAAAGTTTGTAAGTTGATTTGGCATTATTGCTGCTTTCTGCAGATGTTGTTAACCTGTAAAAATGGGATGTTAAAACTACTGACGACATATCTAACAGAGAATGATTATCCATGCTGACAATATCCATCATTGCCGTATGGAATGTTACATTCCTGAACTCAAGTATACAGAAGGAGTACCATTCCCCTGACAACATCTTGGCCAAAATCAAACACTCACTTCTCCAGTGGATAGATTGAGAATAGCAAGTGGTGGAAATACCTTTACAAACCAACAACTGGAAATAACAATCTGTTCAGATACCATTTTGTAGGTTTCAGCCATACTTGCTACCAGACTCTGTAATGGTCATTGGCAAATGTATGCAGCAGGAGAGAGATGTTCATATCAGCCTCTTGGAAATGAAGGCTGTTCTCAGCTTCCTATGCTTAGGTGGAATGCATCCAAAAAGAGGACAGTCCTGATAATATTGGAAAATTTGGTTATAGTTATATACCAGATAGGGGACAGAATCACCAGACGTTTGCATCATGCTATGGGAATACTTGTATTATTGTTCTCAATACCAGATATATATTTAAGTCTGACATATACAAGACAGGTATGCATGAAATAAATTTATGTCTTTTTTAATATATTAGCATCATAGCTCTATGGCAACAACTGATATGCAGCAGAAACTGGTCCCATATTAGTATATTTATTGCAGTTGCAAAATTGGAATGAACAACAATGATAGTTACAACCAGATGTTTTGTGTCCTGACTTTATTAGCGAGGTGGTTTTGCATGATGATTGACGATTATTAATAATTATTTTAAATAACATGAAGTTTTATCATATTGATTCCATAACATGTCAGTGTATTATAGATAAAAATTTTAAATATTTAAATGGTTGATATAGTATGTCTTTCATAGTGTATATGTAATTATTACACCTGTATAATCCAGAATGGAATCCTCATAGCTGTATAATCTAGAAAGGAATCCTCATAGCTGTATAATCTAGAAAGGTATCCTCACAGCTGTGTAATCTAAAAAGGAATCCTCACAGCTGTATAATCTAGAAAGGAATCCTCACAGCTGTATAATCTAAAAAGGAATCCTCACAGCTGTATAATCTAGAAAGGAATCCTCTTATAAGACCCATTTCTTGCTGTGTGGCTGTATAAAAGTGATTCCATTTATTTATTTTTATTGGGTACCAAGAGAACTAGTAAAAATAGAAAGCATCGTAGTCAGCAGCAAAATAATTTTCTTCTGCACTTTCTTATAAATAAATCACTGTCTATTCCAACTACATCTTGAGAGGGTTAGGACCACATTCCAAGAAGGTTGTTTTTGTAAGTAAATACAATTCATATTCCAAGGTACGAAGTCAGATTTTGAATGTTATAAGAGACATTGTATAATATACACTTATTCACATGCATGTATAACTTGTATTCCAAATAAATTTCTTATGAAAGATGATGATAATGATATTTCAGCAGAGCCAGCAAGGGAAGATGATGATGATGTAGAAATGGAAATGGATGACATAGAGGAAGACACAGAAAAAACACCTGACCAGACAAAGACAAAAGAGGTAATACCACCATAATTATATGGAGTCATTTCCTTTCTGTCAAATCAGAAGGTTTTAGGAGGTAGAAAGTTGTGTTTGCAACAGAATTGCTCGAAAGAGCTTGCATTTGTCTGTGGACACGAATATTAACTCCACTATATCAAGAAATCTGAGTTTGCTATAAGAGTATACTGCAGTATCTTTTGATCCTGACAAGCTAAGGCCAAGCATAATCTCTACCTGGCCTTCATAGAGTCAAGACCTGTTTGATTGCTTAGCAATTTGATTGTTTTCTCTAAAATATCCTATTAACAGATAAAGCAAAGGGAATGTTTTATAATTTATTGACTCTTGTGATATTTGAGTTTTTGTTTTAAATATCGAAAAAGATGTCAATAAATAAAAAAAAAATGGGCTTTACTTTTTGTTGATAATGTTGTGAAATTCTCCACAGTTATTGACTATTTTTCTGACCTTGTGCTCCAACACACTAGTGTTGGTACTTGTTATTGATCTTTTTTTTTTTCTTCACACAGAACCTGTACTTCCTTGATTAAGTATGTGGAGATAATCAACTTGTTATTGTGCCTAGCTTTGTGTTCTGAGGTTCAGCATGCAGTGTTTGTGTGTCATAGTCTAAAGCAGTATGGGTCACAATATTAAGGAAAGGTCTCAAGAGCAAAGAGAGATGTGTCAAGTCAATAATGTTTTTTTTAGCTAATGTACTGGGAATGTCATGATGGTTGTCCCCTTGCCCTAAAGCATTGATGTTGACTGACCATTACATTGGGTCAATGTAAGATAGAAGAACAAATTATTTTGGAGATGTCACCCCCACATTCTTCACAGGCAATTTTAGTTCACAGCTAGTTCAAAAGGGGGCAATACATTTGTTGGCTTTATGTAGATTTGTATCCCATTGGCCCACACAGTTCTTCAGTGATGAATTGGAGTTGACCTCTGCAGGTCTGAGCTTAGCCTTTGGGCAGCAGTTCTTAACCATTTGGCCAGCGACACAGATTTGCTTTTTTATCCTTGCCACCCATCAAGTGCTAAAAAAACCCACATGGGTATGAAATTTCATACTATTAAAGGTTGGGCTCGATAACCCACTCAAAATTAATTCCCATGAGTAAAGAACCACTGCTTTAGCACTTAAAAGTAAGGTAAATGGGGTATATTTTGGACTTTGACGACCAGCCAGCAAGCCCATCTGTTGCCTAGTAATACATACCAACAGTCACACCATGTTATGAGGATCAGATAACTGGGCCAGCCATTAAGCCAGTAGCAGAGCTGACTAGCCAGCACACTTTTCATCAATACATCCTGTCAATGCCAGATGTAGTAGATGTAGAACTATTTCAGTGCAACCTCTGAGGATTTGGAGACCCTGTTTTGTACAACGATAATGGCACTGTCTCGTCCTTGGCCCCAGGAATATTCTACTCAGATGTATGATGCAGTGCCGGATTGCCTGCTGCATGGTGAGGTTAGGGATAACCTCAAGGACATGACAGTCCCTGCAATAAAGCAGATGGAGTTTAGCTTTGAGGCAGCCAGTGTAAATCTCTGAGTTTTACTGATTTCTGAGTGGCCATCCTTGTCAGCTGCAAGTCAACCCGATATGATGAAGGCCTCAGTAGACATGAAAGATAATGATGATCAGCCTCTCTCTTGTCTACTGCCTCAGTCAGCAAAGGTCAAGAAATATTTGACCATCTGACAGATGAAATAAGGGATCCAAGGAATTGCAAAGTTTTCTTTTTCAAAATCCAGCCAAATGTGTATTTTTTTTTCATACTGGTATCATTTAGGACTGACCTACTGTCTTCCTTGGGTTAGAACTTTTCATTAATTAAAATGACCAACCCCATTTCCTGTAAGGTGGTTAAGACAATTACATGAGCAGCAGAGAGGGTGAACAGACCAAGTTTTCAAACAAAAATAAGGCTTCTACGGAAACCGAAACTATTTAGACAAACCGAACACTTATTTCAAACTGAAAATATATTTCACAAAAAAAGGCTGCTACAATGACATAGTCTCATTACAGAGAGAGGCGCCATAGAAGCCTATTTGGCAAACAGAATTTAAAAAAAACGACGCCATAGTCTTTGTCACCACTCCGTTGCTGCTAATGGGTTAACCGAATTAGCTATAGATACAATGATGAATTAGCGATATATTTTTTATATAAATGACAAACGTTGGAGAAGCACAAATAACTAGATTAACTAGAGAACGGTTGGCTGCGATTAAGAAATTTCTCCCAGTGAGAGATTCTTTCAGAGATAATTTGCAAGCTCGACAACAAGCAAAATTAGATTTTACCGCCGATACTGAACAGTTATTTAAGCCTATAACTGCGGCAACTGGAGAAGTTGTAACCGCGATAAAGGAATCTAAACCAGAGGTAAAACCTGAGGAAAAACCTACAAAGAAAATTGATAGTAGAAATCAAGAGCTACAAAATAAATTTACTGAAGATGTTTTAGCACTTATCGATAAGAAAAAAATGATCCTGAAGAATTTATAAAATTTACATGTGCTAGTTTTGTTGATAGATATAATTATTTAAAACCAGAAGTAAAGAAAGGTTTTTTCAGTGATTTGAAAAAATGGATGTGGTTTATAAGATTACTACAGGGTTAAACCAAGTTAGCAAAGTCGATAAACGGTATAGTGCATTTGATGCTGCTGTTAGATTAAAAGATTTTGAAAACGAACAAACAAGAGAAGCTCAACAAAAACTTATACCACCAGCTCCCACAAAACGAGAATGAAAAAAAGAACAACAACGATTAAGACAAGCACAAAAACGTATACAAGCAAGTCTACGAAGACAAGAAGACCCTATTATGGAAGATCCTCAACAAGAAGAACCTGAAGAGGATGTATTTAAAAAATTAGGTCTGGGATATCACGGTGGTAATATACCCTGTTCAAGAAGTGTCCTCGATGATATATCATGGTTAGAAGTTCTCATTGGAGGAAAACGAGCTGGAAATAATTCCTCGGAGATAATTAATGAAACTGCTGAAATTTGTCAATGGTTATTTCAAGGTCGTGTAATGGATATACAACTATATCGTAGTTTCATCGATGAACTTACCGATGATTATTACAGCGACTGAAAATCTAAGGGATTTTTCATCACCGATTAGATATATAGCATTTAATGATAGTACATCGTAGTATGAGCAGAGCAAGACCTGTTTATGTCGTAAATTTACGATTACCAGTGTACAAGGTGACTTACGGAAATGGACTCGGCGATGTTGTTACTGGATTATTTACTCGAGTTGCTCCAAAACTACTACCAATCGGTAAAGAAATAGCGTCAAAAGCTATTGGGGTTCTCGGTGATAAAGTTGGTACAGAGGTTGGTAATAAAGCATTTGATGTGTTGGGTGCTGCAAAAGAAAAGTTTATGTCGTTGGCAAGAGGTTTTACCTCAAAGAGAAAACCAGTAAAATTACAATCTACTGATCAAATGCCACCTAAAATAGGTAGCGCAATTAATAAAATAGCAAAAGCGTGGTTGAGATTAATTGCTGGTTCCGGTCTGAAACGATTAATGATTTAGATCGACGACTATAGAATAAAATGTTTAAACACGAAATAGATGATGGTTTTGATGTAGATGCTCCTGTAAGAAAAAATGATTCTATACGAGATTATCAGTATTTTTCATATCAAGCCCAGACTCCAAATACAAGGTCACGAATTGAACTTAGATTTGATGATACATCTAAATACTTCTTGCCGTGTGAATCTTACATAGAATTAGAGGGACGACTAACAAAGCATGATCATACTCCATTTATTGATACTGATCACCTCGAAAATATTCCAATCGGGTTTGTCAACAATGGCATAATGGCGCTATTTAGTAGCGCGCAATATATAATCAATTCTACTAGAATCAAATCCATCGATAACGATGTTGATGTTGCAACCACAATAATAGGTTTAGCTAGATACTCTGACGAATTTGTTAAATCTGCGGGTCATTCAATGATGTTTGCGAAGGATACTACAGATAGATCTAATCATAATGAATTTATTTTCAGACAACCAAAGAATCATGCTGCTCCTAATCCTCCTAATAATGATGAAATCGAGGATATGATTATTAGTAAATATGATACTTACAACGCAGGATTTGCAGCGAGAAAAAGAAACATAGACAAACTAGGTAGATTTTCATGTGTGATTCCATTGTCGTATATATTTGGATTTTGTAGAGATGTCAGAAGAGTTATCTTTGGTGCTAGTCATACTGTAGTACTCATGCGAAGATCAACTGACGATTATGCTCTTCACCGTGGTGCTGCTTCTGATGGTAATGTAGAATTAACAAAGTTAGCACTATGGATGCCAATTATGACTCCATCGTTGACTGTTGAGACTCGGTTGCTATCTTTATGGATCAAGGAGGAAGATCATTATTGTCCTGGTCTGATATCACAACAGCTACAACAACCAGTACTGTTGCTGGTGCTTTTACTTGGCAGCTTGCGCTTACGAAAATGTTTCCGCGTCGAGACATGTTTTTGTTGCTCTACAAAATGTATCGCGGACTCAAAAAATAGCTGGGGTTGCAGATGACAGTTTACAATTGCGGTCTCATATGATATTTGATAAATGTGACGTCAGTGAGGTATCATTGCGAATAAATAATCAGCAAGAACCAGCAGAGCAACTTATTCTCGATTACGGTAACAATCAAATAGGATGGGTTTATCATCGATTGTGGTCATATATGGGCCGTGATCAAAACGTCGATACTGGACTACAAATATCACAATTGGATTTTAAAGAATTGTACCCGATTTATTACTTTTCGTTGCAACATCTTGATCTATCTAAACACTCGACCATTGATGTAAAATTTCAGGCACATGTTGAGACTCCTCCTGCTGGAGGATTTAGAGCAATTGCTGTTATTCTCAGTGATAAATCTATGGCGCTCGAAGGTGGTTGTGGAAAAATGCGAGTCATTGATGCACCGATAGAAAATATGTAATATTTTCAAAAATATGTAATGGGACAATTAGATGATCACTATCTAAATAAAATGTCGTACAATCATGTTAATGTCACCCTGCCACCTAGTCAGGTAATGAAACTTCAATCGAAAAATTCTACTGCGTGTGGTACAATGATAACGCTTAAAAAAGAACAGATGACAGGTGGATCAAATAAATTATCACTTACAAAAACTCAGATTAATCATTTCAACAAAGTATTAAAGGGTAACACAGGAGTTAAATTGACTTTTTCACAAGCTGCTGTCAAAGATATGATAAAAACCGGCGGTATATTCCCGCTGTTAGCTGCAATTCCAGCGTTGATTGCAGCAGCGGCCCCAGCGGTTGCTAAAGCAGCAGCGCTAGGAGCTATTGGTACCGCGGCAGGGCTTGCAGTAAAGAAAGCAACCGGTGGATCAGTTCGCAGAACTAAAAAAAAGGGAAAGGGATTCAGACTACCAGGAAGTCGATTCACAAGATATTACAAAACCAGTTAAATCTAATGTCAAATTTTGATTTACTCGACGCAGTAAAAAAAACTCCCAATAAAACATTTCAGAGGTGTATTCATGCGAGATCAATTACCAGCACAACCACAAATACCAGAAACTGGTATAATTAATCTCGATGATAATACTGGACCTGGAACTCATTGGGTTTGTTGCGCGATATATCCAACATCGATTATTTATTTTGACTCATATGGATTACCACCCCCATTGGAATTTGTCAAATATGTATCCAAGTTGTTTACAACTCAAACTAAAGTTTCGTCAAAAATTCCAATTTGGTATTCAACGTTACCCACACAGACATTAACAGATCCTCTGATATGTGGACGAGAGGTTCTTAATGCGCTAACAGCTATCTCGACGAGTTCTAAATTACCTCACAAAGTCATCCACGAGTACACAATGATGAAATTCGTAAATGAAAATTCTACGAATTTTCCATCCAAAAATCACTTAAAGAGAAACATGTAATATATAACATGGCAGATATTTTTGGAAGATCAGTACCACATGTTTCCGAAACAGTTACTATTGGACAAGTAAAAAAAATAATCAACAAAGCTATCACATCGATAGCAAACTTAGATGAATTAAAAAAATTATTTGATCAAATAAATGCTCTAACGGGATTACAAAAAACCATCGATGACGTTAAAGTCACCGCTGGTGACTCCGCCATTGATATGAAAAAACTACGTGACAAATATAACGATCATATAACCAAATTTAATCAACTCCAACAGGATATCATTGACACCATTGAAACTCCAATCAATAACTTCTTTGGTGTTCCACGTGCATACCCTGATTTACACAAGTAAAAGCCACCCTTGACAATTTACCAAAATTACAAACTGATTTTGATTCTCATGTTGAACAATTTACTAGTTTACATAGAAATTTTAGAAGAGCTGATGACGCCGTCGACAAGTTCTTCGGAAACGATGCAAAACCAGATGATATTAAAACAACTCGTGCAAAATATTATTACAAAACTTGATGAAATAACTGTGATTAATTCCCAGTTAGGTGTTATTCGCGAAGAGAGATCAATTTCAGATTCAATCGCGGTTATTAAAAAATCTATTGAAGATCTCAAAACAACCAGCAGTGCCATCGTAGCGGATGCAACAAGGATGATAGCAATCATTGAGAAAACAAAAATTCCTCATGAGAAAACCAACAATGTAGTATACACGATTCAACACGGATCATTTGCATGGACTCCACTAAATAACATATTAAATATCACTGCAACCGTCAAAGGTATTTATCGATTAACGTTAGTGATTCCAACTCAATTTAATATATCATCGTCGAGTTCATCTGGGGTCAATAATACAATATCAACGATCATCGACAAGGATACAATTGAACAATTCATGATAATATCCACTGATAATAATCTAGCTAGGGTTTCAATGTCATGGTATGTGGAATTCGTAGCAGATTTAAAGTAAATAAATTAAAATCTAAAGGATTTTCAAGATTCAATTGAAAACGCTAGCGTTTTTAAAATAAAAAATGACAACGCCACAACAATGCCGCTATGATCAGGTCAGAGAATTGCAAACTAAACTCAAAGCGTTCACTGAGGAGTATCAAACAAAAATAAAAAAATACCGACAAAGAATCACTGCAGTTGATGTTACCGTGTACTCGGTGTCAGGCGTTCTCGCTGGCACTGGAATAATACTCGCATCAGTTACAATGATTGCTCCGGTCGTAGTTCCAATTTGCATTTCTGCGGTGGCTACAATCGCGGGTATATCAGCCGGGATAACAAAAAAAATATCATCATGCAGTCAGCATAAATTGCGTGACTACATAATAAAATTTCATGTTGTATCAACCGCATACTCGCAATTATCAATGTTGATCTCAACATCCATCGATGACACGTTTATATCCAATGATGAATTCTCGAAAATGGTTCGGTTATATGATTAAACAATGTCGAAATTGGAGCGTGAAAATAAATACAATAATAATGTCACAAGAACTACTTCAACGAATAGCAGAAAATACTACCACGACGAAAACTAAAGTTGATCTCGGTGGTAACAAACACACCAGAGTTTAGCGTTGAATTTAATCCTCCGCTTGCAGCATCTGAGATAGCACTAACGCAATTAAGATGTTACTACAGCTGGCCAAATGTGCGATCAGAACCATTTAATGGTAAACTCCCCAACAACAGTTTTACATTTTCATACAGAAATAAACCCAGTACCGCATATACTACCTGTGAACCAGAATGGCACACAATACACCTACCCACTGGCACATATGACATCAAAGATATCAACGCGGAGATCATAAATTCCATTGAAGCAATCACAGGAAAAAATATAATTCCCATCCCAGATGAACCTGATAAATCTCCCATTGAGATAAAGGACATGAACCACTGTTGTCGACGGTCATTGAGATAAATTCACCTAACTACGCCGTAGATATATACAACAGCTCAATTAGAACCTTATTGGGGTATCCTGAGTATATTACAGGCACTGTTGACATAAAAGATCTACCACGCGAGCCAATAAAATCTGATTTTATTTCCACGAAAGAAGATTATCACGATTTTGATGGTTTGCACGCACCTGGTGGTGATTTTCATCCTGATTGTGTTGGTTATTTAGCATATCATACACCATTAAATGTTATAATAAATAATATACGTACTGGAATAGATGACTCCCATGATCAATTTTCCGAACACGAAGAAGGTATTTTTAAGACAGCAATCATGACAATGAATAGTGAGTTTAATAGATTTCTAGGTTATTTGATAACAGCAATATGTGAAATTCCATCACGCCGTGATGACGTCATCAAGTACATGGAAGTATGTAAACAAATTATTGCCGACGAAGAAGAATTTAATCAGCTGGTTATTCAGCTTATATTAACCACTAGAATTCAAACACAAACAGAATTTGCAACACATTATAAAATCCGCGTTGAAGACATCCCAACGTTTAAGATTCCAGGATATAACGCGCCATGGATGCGAGTAAAACTCAGCGATACCACGGGTTCACACAGCATGGTTGAATAGTCTTCCTGCGGTTCATCACCAGTTACCAGAACCTGTAAAATCTGATTTCTTCACTGATGATTTACCCGCTGTAGATCCAAAGCTCAATTACAACTTCGACATCAGTTTTCTACAACCTCAAGACATTTATCAAAAATATTCATATGATGTCTACGATGGAACAGAAACTGATACACTTAGACGTTACGAATACAACGAGTATGGTAAAATAATATGGCGATTTGCTCTAGGTGATCAAGGTGTATTTATGATCACAGAAAAAAGTCTCATTGGGATCTTCAATACGATGAAACAAACATTCCAAACACAATTGGGACAATTGCGAGAACATCTACAACGATCTCTGCTACTCGATTTAACAACTCAACATGATACAATCAAACAAGAACATTATCAACTAAATCAAATTATCTCCGATATGAACTACCTCAATGATAGATTACTCTCTCTCTCATGTACGAAGATAAATCACCAAACAAAGAGAAGTTCAAAAGAGTATTTTCACGCACTAATGACAATTTAGTCTTTTATAAATTTCCAGGATGTGATGTACCAGCAATGAAAGCGTCGTTGAAGAAACTCATTGATGAATTCTTTCCACAGATTCATGCATTATGGTTTAAAATAAATCCCCACATGGAAATTTTAACATCAACGAATTCAGAATATAAAAACAACAAACACAGATCCCCTGGCAACGTTGATATATCATCAGTTATTGCAATACACGTTATTTGTGATGTAGTGCTAGGGAGTTTCGCAGTTGATATTTCAAGATCAGATAACGCTGATCAAGGATATATCTTATATACGTTTTCTCTGGATGTTTCTCCGGGGAGTTTAATTGTGAAAAATCCACCTCATTTAACCTACTTGGAAACCACTAATAGACTCATAACAAGGATGAATTTTAGAATAACCGATCAGGATTTTACCTTGATTGACCTTAGAGGGGAAAAACTACAAATGACGTTAGATGTAAAGTCGTGAAAATCCTACGGATTTTTCAACACGGATTTTCATCCTTGAGATTTTCAAAGCAATTCAATTGCAATTGAATCGCAAAGCGATTTAGAGTAGTGTAGACTTTTTCAAATAATGTATCATCATACGCGAATAACCATTTATGAGAAACATAAACTCGAAAACGCAATAAGGGAAATTTTTTGTGAAAATGAAAAATCTAAAGGATTTTCATCAAAGGATGAAATCTCGGGAAAATCGGAGATTTTCAGATTTAATGTTGAACTAATCATTGATAACCTAAGCGACAATGATAAATTCCTACTGACTGAAACACAATTACAACAATTGCAAGAACATACTATAACAACGATTAATTGTGACTATGATCAAATCATGCAATATACTCATTCATGTTTACGTGTTCAAGAATTACTGAGAATACTAGCCTGAATCTCGAAGAGATTCAATGACCAAACAAAATATTTCAGTGTTAAAATCTGTAACTGTTACAACTTTTTGGTTGTATACCTGTATCTGAAAATCCAAAGGATTTTCCATTCATTGATAGTGCGCGTGGTGCAAGCTATAGAATTTCACCACTATTGTTTGTTGATTGAATGGGGAGACCCATACCTGTATAGCCGCCAGCTAGTATATAATTTCAGACTAAAACTACCTACGAAAATCCTTTGGATTTTCATATACAGGTATTCTATACATGCACTGAAGTATTTTTACACAGTTTATACAACAGAGGCTCTTAAAGGGTTTCATTCTGTTGAATTAGATTTTTAATATCCCTAACTTTTGAATTAATCAACTTTTTAATCTCATACTCTTGACCTAAATCTTTTCTTACACGCTCAACAATAGTACTTAACATCTTCACAATAAACAAGAGAATTACGTATGGAAGTTTGAATCTGCTTTATCAATGAATATTTCTTTGAAAGTGTACTTGTTGTTCATTGTTGCAAACTCAATATTTTGATATTCTGACATAATTTTATCAGGGTTCAAATCATCTGACAATTGAATCCCGTTATTTTTTAATTTTAATATTTCATAAATAATCTGGTTAATACTTTCATGATTCATTTTTGAAAAATATATTTTTTTTATATACATGTAATTATATATTTTCAATTATAAAAATTCAAAAAATCAAAATATTGGGGTCAGTTTTGACCCGTTTTTTTTAGACAGCACAATGCCATTACAGCCGTTCATTAGGGTAGTTTCTAGGCATTACATATATACTTAATTATGGACAGCACAATGCCATTACAACCGTTCATTAGGGTAGTTTCTAGGCATTACATATATACTTAATTAAGGACAGCACAATGCCATTACCTCCATTTTATTAGGGTAGGTTTCTGGGCATTACAATTAAAACCCCATTTGGAACCCCTTCGGTGTATTTATACATCGAATGGCGCCCAGAGGTTACAATATATTGAACGGCACAACAATTCCCAATCAAGTGTTATGGCGAATTGTAATAGACAGCACAACAATGAATGACGTCAATTCCCAAATCGAGTTTTTATGGCGAATTGTGTTCAATGATAATTGATGAATGACGGGGCGGGTCTACATTCAAGCGCAAAACCAAACCTACAAAATCAACCTGGTTTGAATGAAAAATTCACACCACGTGACGGTGTGGTTTGGTTTTGCACTTGAAATTCGAGCTAAAGCCCAATTAATATAACAGACGATATGGTATATAAGCTGTTTATACATGAAAACAGCACACAGAGGTGTGTGATTTTATTCTTTGTTGTGTTTAATACTGATCATTGACAACGCTGAAACAACACCGAATACTTGGAAAAAATATAAAAAAAGCAAATACAACTGTTTGTAAACACTTCATATTTGATTCGTTTTCTTATAAAAAGCGAATAATTGATTATATCCTGTTGAGATTCATGACAGTGAAACCAACCAATCAAAAACTACCATCGAAAATAGGTGACAGTGTTTAAGATCCGTAACTGTGTTTGGCCGTAATATACCTAAACGAGTTATTCCCCTTTGATGCTATCAAAATACATATAGTTAGACATAAGTAAACTGAATTTTTTGTCCTTTTTTTCTGGAAATCACCGTCATGGTTATATTCTCTGCAACAAATCGTACCGAGGTTATACAAATACCGAAATATCTACCGGCTGCAGTCATTGAATGAAATATTATCTCCTCGTTAGTTGCTGTATTAAAAGATTTTATCGGTCTAGCATTTTTCGAGTATTTCACAGTCCCACCTCATTTGGAATTCTCACTCTGAGAAATAGCTTGCAGATTATTTAAAGAATTATCAGTCTTAATGCAAATTTGTGATCAATAACAAAACCATCCTTAATCAATCCATTGTGACATTCATATATTATTCTATGATTGAGATGCATTTTCCCTCCAGCGCCAAACACCAAATATCCAAGATTATTCACAGTACCAACTGGCTTCTTCAGTCTGCGATGTCTGACAATACCGTCACGGGATGCCTCATAGTTTACAATCACAGGATGCGGTTGAAATTCTTGGTTCATTTATATACATATACTTTGTTTGTCTAATTCATTATTTGGTTGAAATATATTATTGGAAAATCTATGAATGTAGTCGTGGGGAGTTCTTATGATCTTGTCGTTGACACTGTCAGATTCATTGATGGAGTTCTTAGTGGAATCTTTGATTCTCTTCTCATAATAACACTTCAACTCTCTATCATTTACCACCACAACCGAGACACAACTGTAATATTCCTCTAACCCCTACCCCACATTGTATGCAAGGTAGCGGTCCATTACTTCCTCGACAAAAACTTTGCATGTGATACCCACAGAACTCATTTCTGCATCATTTGTTACACGGGGTTACTGATCCAATCATGAGCCATTTGCAATGATTCATTATATAAAAAACTCTCTATTTAAATACTTGTTTTAATTATAATATGAAGGAATTCGAGAGATTATCGAAAATTACGCCTTGGAAAAATGCTAGATTTAATCTTGATAGAATCTCTGATATACCAAAAAGTCTAATTGACGATAGAACCATATTGGTTAAAATTCGTGATTGTTTTAAGGAATTTAAGCGCGATGGAGCATCACATACGTGATCTACATTTCGAATTATTGATGATGATGTCAATGTACCCATAATCGATGCTACCATGAACGACGAAAGAGCAGCTGAGATAATTTCACATCTTGGGGGAAAAAAGTATTTTTTTAGAATGAAATTCATTATTGTAGATGAAGGGAAATGGATTATCAGAGATAAATTTGAACCAATTCTCAAAGATAAAAAAACTGTCATTGTGAGTCGAGATTCCAGACCAGGAATTCTGACTGGAATTGACAAACCATACTACGAGAGATCTTATCCTGTAACAGCAGTTGTTTATGGAATATATTCGCTAAATGATAAACCAAGTATTGAAAAAGTAGCACCTATGGAAACCTCGTCTTGACTTTGTCAACGAGAATGAATTGTCAACGAGAATGAATTGTGTAGCAGAACAAGTAATAGAACACTTCACGAATGCATCCCGGGGGAACAAATTAACTGATATGCGACGTAAAAAAATAACCGAATGGGGATTGACCGTGAGGGAGTACGGAGCAACAATTCAAGACGTGGCAACGTTGGAACGATTACTAAAATTCCCAATATCGGTAGCGACGATAACCGGAGAAGTATTACATAAACCGAAATATAAATCGAGAGGAGCTCCAATTGAAATTATTGATCATAACGAACACGAGAGGACACCTGCAGTAAATGTATTTCCACGAGATAGAACCATAAGATATATCCCAGAGGAGTTTTGTAAGGATGTGTTCTATGAAGAGAAGTTATTCGATGCTATTCATGCGTTGTGTAAAGATGACCCTGTATCAATGTGGTTAATTCACAGCACTGAAGATTCAGAATTGGGATTTGATCAATTAGTAAGACCGAATGGAGAATTATATCGCACTGAAGAGTTACACTCGAGGATGAAAAATAATAAATATTCATCTGACAACTCGAATAGTTTCCATGAAAAACTACACATGGTTATTTTTATGATTCCATCAGTGGTAGCTCATTTTGCACGAGAAAAGAACATGGCGTCCAACACGAAGTGATTATTTATTGGATGTTAAATCAAGCTGTCTTGAATTCGGCCATGGAGGAATACAAAATACCACCGCGAGGGTATGATTTCAATTGATATATCTGCGTGTTATCCAGGGAGTTTTCTCGGATATGGAGAATGTGCTAAATATTTTAAACAATTTGGACACCCAACACATGAAATGACTCGTGTTTCTGTTAATGGTCCATTGCCTGATTTTGATTTAACTGGATTTGCTCGTGTGGTATCATTTGAATTAGCTACAGGATTACATCCGTGTAGTTATGTTTGGATTGGTAGACATATGTCTGAAAAACACTGGATGTCAATTGTGTTATTGAGATACATGATTGATTGTGGTATGCTGATATCGCTGATTATTTCCGAAGCAATTGTGTGTTATCGAGCTCAGAAAGAAGTTTGGCTACCACAACCCGATCTAGATAGTATAATTAGCGAACAACGAAAACAATTCCCTGATTTTAATGAACAAATCATGGATTGGTCTAGGCAGTTATTTGAAATTGAAAATAGACAAGTAAAAGATTTTGGACGAAGAATAATCGGTAAATTTACTCAAGGTGGAAGATATGACAATGCAAAATATTCTTCGCGGTTGATCATAGACAGCTCTGAATGTGATTTTATTGCTTCAGATTTAACGAAACATGGAAAACTTGTAACTCGTAAAGATGCTTTTCTATCCAATGGGACTAAGTTGGGTACAATTGTTACCTACTGTGATGGATATAGTTCCCAATATACACACTTAAGATCATCTATGTTTAGTTATTCTGCTATTAATCTATTTTCGATGATAAATAGATTTCCTAATACCGCGGTTAGAGTAGCTACTGATTCGATGTATATACACAACAAATACAGATCTGCAGTGGCTGAATTCACATCCCCGAAGGAAAAATGGGGGTGTTGGAGATTTAAAAAGGAGATGCTACACGAATATTGTAAATCTGCTGATGTTACCATGGACGATAAATATTTGAAAAGCAACCAATTATCAGAATTTTCTAATGCACCACCGATATCTGATCCTGTATGTAGATATAAAACTATTTAAACGGTTGTGGTGGGTCAGGGAAGACGACTCGTGTGATTGAATTATTTCAAGGTAAATCAAATATGATTGTGCTAACACCAACTCATAGACTTGCTAGAGAGATTAAACAACGAGAGGTAAATGCTTGTACTTATCACAGCTTCTTCCGATGGAAAGGTGATGAATGGACTCCCGATCGAATGGGTGAGAAATTTATCCCTGATGTCATTATTTGGGATGAAATAGATACGGTATTGTTGAAAATATTACAAAAATTTCTTGAATGGTTATCAACGAAAACAACAAAAGTTATGTGCGGTGATCATGGTCAACCACCACCATTTGTTGGTTTATCCCCCACATGATTGGCTAAAGAATCATGTAGACTATTACGAAGAGATTAATACCGACCATAAATCACTTGATGAACAATTACGCGAGTTTAATCAACTAATCAGGTTACAACCGGATAGAATCCAATGTGAAATAGCTCGTAAAATAATTTCAGAAACTCCCATGAATGATTTTTGGGAAACATGGAGACCAAACGATTTGATAGTAGCAAGTAGAAAAATAGTCAGAGACACACTTCAGATGAAATTATTTGAATTGCATAAATGTAAATTTGCAACACTTCCAGTACCACTCTGTTATAGACCTTCGGATACACGAAAGCAGAAATATCGAAGTTGATATTCCTGGGCAGTGTGAAAAGCAGAATTTAGTGTTAAATGATATTGTGCTGGTTGATATCAGCGTCGTCGAAGATGCATTGTGTGCTGATAAATCCCCATGGATGTTAGGTTACGCAGCGACAATACACTCTTCACAGGGATTAACTATCACAGACACAGTTGTTTGGATAGTAGATAATCGCATTGAGTGGTCAAATTTAATTTATCTTGCAGTGTCCAGAGTGAGGAGAATAAATCAACTTCGAAGAGTTATCCTGACAGAGTCAGGAGATGATAATGACACTACAATCAGCGCTGACAACGTCAAGGATATAATCAGAAAAAACTATCTGGTTATAAACAACAGGATAAAAAAAATAAACGAGAATTTGACATTGATGCTGAAATAATAATTACATTGAAACAACAACAGAATAATCACTGCGCGAGTTGCAATTGTATAATGCGTTGGAGTTGGTCGGATAAAGATCCTCACCAATTTACCGTAGACAGAAAGAATAGCAGTATTGGTCATATCAGAGATAACGTGATGCTGACTTGTCTTGAGTGCAACAGACGAAGAGATGCTAGTTAAGACCACGTGGTGGTAATTGAGTATCCTCGGGTATCACCTG
Organism: Unio pictorum; assembly: GCA_030141615.1. Taxonomy (NCBI): domain Eukaryota; kingdom Metazoa; phylum Mollusca; class Bivalvia; order Unionida; family Unionidae; genus Unio; species Unio pictorum. The sequence continues at coordinate 206,446 of JARLTB010000254.1, forward strand.
TAGTTGTTGTCGAGTAAATCCTCGCTGAGGAGCAGTTGAATCCAGTCTATAGATTGCTGGTCTACCAGTAGATCGTGTTATACTAGATATTTTATGCGCGGTGACACTCCAAATAGGATCAGTAGCTCTTTCTTTACCACCTTCGAGCTCTCCTGGTTCGTATAAATACCTTACAGTGACATTGCCAAGAATTGGTTCTTTGAAATCTTTTTGTGGGGTTTTAGGTATATAATTCTTTTTAATAGCGTTGTTAGGTTTCATGTTGATTGTTCTAGTAATCTCATCATTCAGCGTGGTAACTACACCTGGTAATCTCTTAACCCTTTCACGGGATCGTTTATCCTGGATGAATTCTTTCGCGTATTGATATCCAAATAACCGCTCAGCAAGTGTCCGATTAAATCGTTCAACAATTGCCTGATCGCGATGTAGTGCAGTATGCCCTTGTCTAATGGTAACATTATGATGTTTCATTGTTGATTAACACTACACCCTGAAATTCCTTGCCAGGATCAACTTGTAATAGATTTGACCAGACCAGAGGACCCCTTCGATAAATCCTTTCAAATGCAGAAGCCACTTCAGTTGATGATTTTGTCCTTAGCGGCTCTGCTTGTTTTTATAGACTCGCAATATCAACTACAGTTAACGCGTATTTGTAACCACCATCATGTGGCAGAAATAGTATATCAGCTTGATGAACTTCATTAGGAACTGTCACATCAAAATGCGAATAGTTAATTTGTTTAGGCGGTGGTAGATAAATTTGCCATATCGCCTGTTTAGATAACCAATCAGCTGCAGTGGTATTTTTTACCTTTGCAGCGCTAGCGAGTTTATTGATTGCTGCCTTGCCTCTCCAGTATCCTCTCGGAGAATAATAAATAGATTCCATATGTTATTAATTTCCCGCACCTAACATCAATTTACCTTTCATGGCGGATTTTATCAACCATTAAGCCAATTTTTCTTTGAATGAAATACTAGCGTTTCCAGTGATAGAATTCAACGCATGAATTAATTTCACATCTGCGAAATGACGCTGTTATAAATCGCAGCTCCGGTATGCTATATCATGTATCCGACATGCTTCATCGATAGTATTTATCGGATTTTCTCCCGGGTTAGGATTATCATGACTATCAAGTCTGATATCTAATTGTGTTCCTGGTCCACAATAACTATATCCTGGAAGGTGTTTTTCACCTGGATACTTCCTCCATGGTAACCCTGGGAGTTTAGCTAACTTGGCGGCGATATCACCGCCTCTTTTATTTTGAAAATTCGTAGAATTTTTCACAAATCGATATTTTTTTATACCGCTTATTTCACACTTGCCGGTGACCGCTTCTCTGTTATTTTTTGTGGTAACAGTCATTGGGTCAATAGTTGATGTACGCTTCTTACATTTCACACAATATAGATCCATAATATATTTATGTTATGTCAACAAATGGAAGTGATCGATTTCTCAGCGTTAAAGAAAAAACAACAAGTAAAACATCACACATTGTTACCAAACTCTATCAGAATGATTATCATCGGACCGTCCGGGAGTGGTAAAACTCAATTATTACTCACGATAATAATGAAATATATGACCTGGGACAAATTGTATATAGTTGCCCCGAGCGTAGATGATCAGCATTGCTATCAAGTGTTAAAAGATTATGATGAAACCGTTTCAGAAGCTTACGACGGAAGCGTTATTGAATTTATCACAGATATCGACGAAGCGCCATCCGTGGAAGACTTAGATGTATGTGTTAACAATCTCATTGTGTACGATGATGTAATGTTGGATAAACAAAAAATTCCAGCTAGAATATTTTCCCAAGGTAGACATAAAAACTCCGACGTGATATATGTCACTCATCGTTACACACAAATCCCAAAGGTGATCAGAGATAATTGTAATCTATTGTGCGTATTCAACGGAGTTGATACTCATACGTTACGAAATATTTGGCAAACGTGGTGCTCCGATATGGATTATAATCGATTTCAAAATTTCTTTAGTGGCTCTCGAGCTACCCCACATGGATTTGTAACGATAAGTATACACGATCCTCAGACACGATATTGCGTTAGATCGTATCTATAGCTAATTCAGTTTACCCGTTAGCAGCAACGGGGTGGTGACAAAGACTGGCGTCGTTTTTTTTAAAATTCTGTTTGCCAAATAGGCTTCTATGGCGCCTCTCTCTGTAATGAGACTATGTCATTGTAGCAGCCTTTTTTTGTGAAATATATTTTCAGTTTGAAATAAGTTTTCGGTTTGAATAAATAGTTTCGGTTTCTGTAAAAGCCTTATTTTTGTTTGAAAACTTGGTCTGTTCACCCTCTCTGCTGCTACATGCCACCTTCAAGTATGTGTAAAATATGGTTACAACTTTTTCTAATCTAAACCTGGCATAATTCATCATTTTGACTGGCCAAAATATTAGGTAGCAAACAAGAATGTAATGCCACAGCTGGGATTGCCACGCATTTTAATATGGTCTCTCACCGTGCGATAGTTAATACCTTGCTGTCAGCAAATTTGGATCTTATAAGATGAGATGTCAGTAACATCATTCCTTGACTTTCCAGTCTGCACCCTTTCGTATCCAATTGCTCTTTGGCAGTGAAAATTAAGCCAAATTAGTCTCAACCATAACAGAGAGATTTTGAGCAAAAAGATAAGAGACTGAACACTGTACAAAGGTGACAGTTTCAGTCTCAGTTCAAATAATAATGGCAGCATACTGCTCAGTTCAAGAGGCAGTTAAGTAAAAGGGAGAGGAAACAAAGTTTTACCCTAACCCTAACCCTAACCTTCTCCTTTCCCAAGTCTTCTAAAAGACATCTTCCTTCTTTTTTACTTTTCATACTATGACAGACTTGCATTCCAATCAGAAGTAGGAATTTTGCAGATCTAATCAACAATGGGGACATGGATAAAGTCATAAGCTGAACTTTCCAGTTTATTTCCCAAGACTGTTCTAAAGGCTAATGTGAACAAGAATCTCAGGCTAGTCATAGACCTCAGTAGACTCGACAAGTTCATAGCTGCACTGAGGTTCAGAATCTAGACGGCAAGGTTCGTCAGACTTTCTATAAAACAAAAAATTTTGTACTCAGTTTAGACCTAAAGGATACATACAAGTTGTATGGTTCAGATTCCAAGGTACTATATTACCCATTTTCCACTGTTCTGTCTGGTCATATTACCAGACCATGGGTGTTCACCAAGGTCATGAGTAGTGATGCCACTCTCTTACAGTCCACCTCATAAATATGTAGCATGTTTCCCAAAACACATGTTAAGTTAATCTTTGGGCAGGAACAGTCTTCTGTTCCATTTGCTTTTCAGTCAATAGGGTCAAGTCAGACCTCATTCCATCCCAGCATTTTGTTCACCTGACATGGAATTGTTTTTACCAACCTCAGCTTTGTTTGCCTTTCCAGGCATGTGCATTGCCCACATATTCATGCACCCTTTGTAGATTGGTTTGTTGGACCATGATCTTAACAAAATTGTATTTTTCCTGCATTGATGGCGCAAAAAATGACTAGTGGCAGGAATTCCTCTGGATCATTCACAATCAGAGCTTTCAAGGTGTATGGATGTCAGTTCAAATGTTCTGTGAACCAATTTCTTGCCCATGGTAGAAAAGAATATAAGCTTTTGGTTATGTAGAAGATCTCATGAGCTAGGAGGCCCTCCACTTTGAAGCTGTACAAGAAATGGTGGTGGACTTGAAGGGAATGTTGTAATATAAACTGCATTATCCAATTCAATGCCTCTTTCCCACTGTTAGCTAAACTTTTTGGTTGCTTTTGATGAGAAAAGGTTAGCCCCAGTTACTATCAAAGGCAACTGCTCCATGATCTGAGGCTTGGTAGACTGGATATTGGTCATGATAAGGATTCATTAACCTATTGTCCCATTAGGATCTGAGACTTGGTAGACTGGATATTGATCATGATAAGGATTCATTAACCATTGTCCCACTAGGATCTGAATAGGCCAGAATATCTTGCCGTGTTTCATAAGTTTAATCTGTGATAGGTATTTACATTTGCTCAGTTCTGATCAATACGAATCATTATCTGAACTTTGTTGAAGCTGCTGTTAGACAAAATTGATTTCTAATAGTCATAGCTTAAGCATACATGGTGAACGTATTGCATGCCCTTTCATAGGACCCAAACTATCTCCTTATTAGATCAGATGGTTCCATAGTCCAAATGATGCAATCAGATTTCATAGCAAAGACTAGGTTGCCATCAGTGGGCAGTCAAAAAGTAATCAACAGCACTCCTTCTCTATTGACAATTCTAGAGAGGCAGTGATGCAAGACCCATGCTCTGTACTTGAATCAGACAGAGAAGTGCAGTGGGGCCTGGCAACACATCTTTCTGCTTATTTTTCTCCAATATCTCATGAAATCAGAACTATCTCTGTAGTCCTTATATTCGACCTGAGACATAATAGAACCCATTGGGTGATAGGCACAGTGAACCATCCCAGCTTTTATATGTCATGATGTAGCTTTGGAGAGATAAGAATTGAATCTGTTAGGTCTGGATGCTGCAGCCCAGACTTTCACCAAACCAGTTGATGTCAGTGTTGATCCTACCATAGGCATAGAACAGCTTTCACTCGATTGACCCATAATATGCTTGTTAAGGATTAGTCTCTTGTATCTTTTCTGGTACATGCTTGTCAGTTGTGCTGGTGTCATGTTAGGAGTGCAGTGTATCCTCATATAAGGGAATAGAGTCACGACAGTCCCCTTAATGTCTACTTTGCAACTGATTTTGTATGCCCATAGTATTTCTTACTATTATTAGTAATACAAAATATACTTTGTAAAAGAAAATGGACTCTGACCAATACAGCATGACAAATTGTAGTATAGTTGGAAGATTAACTTTTGCGATTGGTTCCAAGGAATTGCAATCACTCAACGTCTTAAAAATTTGTTTGTCAAGGGAGGCAACTTAAGTTTAAGCAAATGGTTAGACCTGATAGTAGTTATATCCCTTACATACTGTTCTACTGATGGTAATGCTTTAAGCAGTAGTAGGCAATGAAATAGCATTAATGTTACAAATAATGTTTCAGATTTTAAGAGAAGTTCTCAAGAGACAAAAAGAAGAAAATAAACTCATTTAGAAATTATATGAATTAGTATTACTTCAGCTGTCCAAGCCATCAGTATTCTCAGTACCTTCATTGTTTCAAATTATTATAGGTTATTAGTGTGCATGTGAATAGGTGGGAGATATTTCCCATTAACATAATATCATTTGTAACAAGTATTTAATACACGTTATACAATAAATACCATGAGGTAAGGGGTTTTTTCTCTTTGATTTACAGAGAAGTTTCCATAAGCACAAAGAAGTTGTCAGTTATAGCTCCAATGTCTTATTGGAAATTCAGATCTATTACAAATTTTTTTAATTTTAAGTCCAAGAATAAGAAGCGCAAGAAGAAGAAAAAGAAGACCAAGAGAAATCACCAGCAGCAGGAACACCTGCAGAAATCTGCACAGGACAAAAGCCCAGAAGAAGATGTCCAGATTGAGTGAGCCATAATTATGATAGATATAATTATGATAGATTTTATATTTCATGCTACATACTTTTAAAATTATTTTAGCACAGAATTATAGTTCCGATACTCAAATCAGATAGCAAATTCTTAAGGCCTCTGTTTGAAATAAAATGTGAAGAGTTTTAGGAATGTCAGTGTGAGTTGAGGACATTCAAAGAGAACTCAACATGGCACAATACTGCAGAAATGACATTTGTCTATATTGCAAACAGCTTGACTATTGGCAGAAATATGCATGCATATTTGCTATTTCTACTGAACTGATGACTGGATGGTAATGTACTGTCTGCTTTGTAGTGTGTCTTGGGCTGAAATGAGCAGCAGTAAGACAACAAGTATAAGTCAAATGACTGAGACAAGATCTTGCATATCAGTACACTTAATACATATATGCCACATTAATACTGGCTGCCATGTATAGCTTATATTGTGCTGAAAAATGGCGTTAAGCCATAAAAAACAAGCAAACAAAACATATATGCCAATCGTTCTGATTTGGGTTGAATCTCAGATGATCCAGTTATAATCACTTCTGTCAGGTTTGGATTTTCCTCTCAGATACAATTTTATTTAGGTGAACCACCAATATCATATCAATGAAATGCTTGTAATGTCAACTGATGACTCTTTAGAAAAACAAGTGCTTGGATCACCAATAGCAGTTAAATGTTGATCAATCAGGCAAAGTTCAAGCTAGATTTTTAAATGAATGGCCAATATGGATTATACCTCAGTGAGAAAACAGTAGATGCTTCAGCAGTTTTAAGCAGGATAGACAAGGCATCAACATTGGATGAATACAGTGCCATTGTAGTCATTTCTTGACTGTCAGCTTTGCATCATGTGATGGGAAAGATAACTCTAGGAAGCATGCTATAACCTTAAAAAGCACCTTGAATCAGCAAATCTAAATGCTTAAACAAACATTTAGATAAAAATTGGAAGTATTCCTATTTTGATGTTAAGATTGCAAGTTATACAGCAGGCATTTCTGTTTCATATCAGTAAGATTTAACACCTATGACATTTAGTGTTTTTATGCTACATTCCTATTGAATTGGTTATTCACAATGTATAAAGATATTAGTAAAAGAAGTTGGAAAAATCCACTCACCATGATGACAGGATTTTTCACCAAAAAATTACACCTTATGTTCACCTCTGTATAGATTACTCTGTCTTGGTACATTAAAAAAATTATTAATAATGAAGAAAATGTCATGTTTGTCTTTATCATCATCTATTTAGTACCACATCATTGCATGTACATTTGAGATTATTCTAAAGTAAGTATAATACTGTGTATGAATAGTAAAAGAGTATATTTGTAGATCTAGTTACTTTCCTTATAATATTTGTATTTTGGCTGTATGTAAGACATTTCCAGTAAAAAAAAAAGGTTTTTTCAATTTGAAAATATATCTCACATATTCATTATAGTTTCATATTTAGTTAGCAGACCAACCAGTACTTTAAATACAAGTCACACGAGATGTTAAGTAAAACAGCCTTTATTGATGTGACTCATATATATATATATATATATTCCTGAACAATGATTGACAAGATGAATCTATTTAAACATCAAAATATGTTGGATCAGAAAAATGGCAAATCATTAGTGTTGCAAATTTAAGAACATGAGATTGATGCAATACAGATTGAGCACATCTGCATGCTTATTGCAAAATTTGCACAATTTATGATCATTCAGAACAAATAGACATGTAGACTTGTTAACATGGGCATTGTGTATGTTTTGTATTTATATTCTGGTACTAATCCACATGAAATTTGCCTATATATGGCAAGAATTTTAACCCACATCAGATCTAGTAACAAAAAAAAATACATTTGTGTATAGTTTCCAGTAATTATGGCTTGTAATATATAGATTACACTTTTAATGCACAAATTATGCTTTTTAAAGCTTGTAATATTAATAATTATGCTTATACCTCACTAAGGGTTGGCAATATATTCTCGGGATATTTAATATTTTCTTTTCTTTTCCTCCAGGTATATTCATGAACAATTGGACCTAGATCCCATGGATCCAAATTATTTCACTTTTGCGAGGATATTTGAAGCTTTTAAGGTATAATGGAAATTGGTTGTGCCATTTTAAGGTATAATGGAAATTGGTTGTGCCATTTGATTTTGCGTTAGGTTTCATGTCACATCATCACAGTCCTCTTTATTAATGGTTTAATAACATGTCATAATAAGTTAGGAGAACTACTACTACCTCACAAATCCAGATGCTACTTTTAGCAAAAGGGAGCTAAAACTTCTCTACCAACCTTTGAATTCGTAAGCATAGTCTAAGAACCTCTCAGTTACTACTAACGCTCATGCCAAGAAGTACACTTATCACAAGAGACCTTGCTAAAGCCATAATCTACATGAAACATACCATTACAAGTCTGAATATTTCACTTCTAAGAACGGTATACTCTGTTTATATTTCCAACTTTTTCTCTTCCTATGCCAACAGAAGTTCAGGCAATAATTATTTTATGTACATGCAAGCCTCTAGTGCTTAATAAAAGAAAGAAAGCACCACCCCTATCCCCAATAAATGTGTAATTCCATCACACGTGTCTATTCCAAGAAAAGGTATTCAGAGCATCCAGGCACCAAATTCAATGATTTTACTTGTATTGGTGGTCTGTGTGTATTTTTCCCCACCGCTAATTTCCTTGTAATAGATACTGTCACACCTTGTTTTTACATATGTATAAATGTGCCTTAGTTCCCTTTCATGTGAAGGATTTTGTGTGTAATGTAGATACTTATGTACATTACTGTAGTTTTTCCTCTCATGTTAGACAAGTACAGGTAAGCTTTCTATACACAGTTTATTCAGTCACATCTTGCTTATGCATGTTTTATAGGTGAAACTTGAGTGATGTTTATCTGCATAAGCATTCCATCATATTTAAAGAGCAAAGGTAGCCTATGCGACATCACAAGATATGTTCAGGCTACAATATTTATGTGTGCATGTCTTTATGCCATGAAAAAACTCCATATGTGGGTATAATTCTATCATTTCTGGTACTACCAGGTGAGTTTCCTTTATCACGTCATTCTTAGCTTTGGAATGCCATGCTTCAATGATTCTACCTGTTCATGTCATACTAGACCTTCCCTACAGGTAGTATTGTAATTGAGATCGTCTGCTATCACTTTTTCCCAGGTAACCATCATTTGGTATAGCTCGGCACCCGCACTGTATTCCAACAAAATGTGCAGGGCCAAAGGTTTATACTTCTCCCTACAGGTGGCATTGTCATTATATTTTATCCGTTCACTTCATTGCTGTAATGGACTGTTATCAGTTTCTGGGTCAACTTTTTTAAGATTTAGCTCTGCACCGACTTTGCATTATAAAAGATGTGCAGGGCTACAGTTTATGTTTTGCTCTATTTGTCTTTCAAATTAGAGAATTTCTGGCAGACAAGGGAAATAAGCCAAGCGTTGGACATTTACATGCTCTGCAACACCTCTGGTACCAATTCACTGCCACATGACTCCCTCTACCTTGCCTCCTCAGCGTTTGACTCTGTTCTTATTGTAAAACAGCAAGAGACAGAGCTGAACAGTCAAGTTCCCTCTCACTCAGCAGATACGCGATGGGTTACTTGACTCAAACATCATATAACCTGTCCCAAATTGATGATCTGACATTATCCTCCCTACATGGATGGCCTATTTCTGTTGCAATTGGGTTAGGCTGAATGCGATGGATCATGAAGGGCCAAAACATACATTTTAAGGGCTCAATAGCTAACAGCCTGGCTTTCAGCATGTTGAACCCAAGTTTTGTACAAATGTGCAGGGATCAGTCTGACCCACATACCACCAGTACAATGCCATGAAAAGTTCTCATGCTTCAATAGAAATCGCTTCACAATATCTGTAACCCGGCCACAAGAAGAGTCTCTTCATTCAGTGAATGTCTTGAATTATCAGTTTCTAATTCATGGCATTCTTTGAATTTAGTGAGTGGCAGACATCGTTGCTCTTCACAAGCTAATTCTTATCCATTACAGGAGGGCATAACCTCACCTCATACATCCAGAAGATGTTTTAGTTATCTTGTGATGTCGTCACTACTAGATTATCTGATGTCACTAGAGGATCCAGCCTGCATTGACCCCGAAGTAATGGCCTCCTCCTCTCACTCTATCAGCAACTTGGACCAGAGTCCAGCAGCTCTTGATCTTCTGATGAAACAGAAGAGTCAAACTTCAGTTACTAACGCAGTTTGGACAGTTACTGTCATTCTGAGCTGCCTTCATCATCAGTTTGTCTGCGGTTCTGCCTTGGCCAGAATTTCATTTGGAAGTTCCATTAGTTGACAGTGATATTACCATTATGGGTTTATTTGTTTGTTTGATTAGGATTTTTTAATGTAGCTTTAACAATTTTTCAGTCATATCGCTATGATGTCTGCAGTGAGGGCAGTTTATAGAGATGTCTAGCACTGGGGTATCATGCCGTAGACATGTAGCATAATGTCCCACCCAGTCACATTATCCTGACACCAGGCCAACCAATCCTAACGCTAACCTCTTAATGCGAGGCAGCTGTTAGTACCATTTTTGTAAGTCTTTGGTATGACTCAGCCAGGATCGAACCCTTGACTGTCCATTCCCGTGGCAAATGCTCTAACCACTAGGCCACCAGAACGATTACCATTGTGGGTATGTCAGAGCCATACTCCATAAGCAAACAATGTCAATAACAATGAAAGGCAGCATATCAACTCCATCTGCAAATATCTTTCAGTTGATGCCTCGAAAACACTTGTTTAGTACTTTCAAGACTGGTCTACTTTAACTCAATTCTGTCTGGTTCATCTCAATATCTACTCCAGAAACTTCAAAATGTTCAAAACACTGCTGCTTGGAACATCCTTAGAGTACCATGATCAGAGCACACCTCCCCGCTGCTCTGTCCCCCACACTGGCTATTTGATCCAGAATCAAACAAAATTTGTTCTCTGTGGTACGTTTCACTGATGGACTCCAGTCCAACATTCTTATTTGGCCTCACACATGTGTACACACCAGCAAGATACGCTCCTCTTCTGACAATCATATACTCATTATTCCCATTATGAAAACGAAGTCTTATGAGCAATGTCCTTTTGCATATCAGGGCCCAGCAACATGGAATGAATTGCCCATGGAAATTAGACACAAAGACACAGTGATCCCTTTCAAGAGTGCTCTTAAAACTCACCTTTTTCGACTGCAAGAACAAACTTTGACCTAATAATGTTTCCTGCCTTAAATTAAATATTTTCAGCATTTTTTTCATCTTCCAATTTCATGGGTTTTTTTTATTTTTTATTTTTTTTATTTTTTTTTTGTACTCATATCATTATAGATGCTGTGAAGTGCTTATACCACTTGGCCACTCGGGGCCCCTTTATAAATAGTTTATATTGTTTATGTTACAGATTTGTTATGAAAAGAGATAAGTATAATATATTTGCTGCAAAAATTGCAGATTTATTGTGACTTAAATATGATGTGAACACTTACATGCACATGAAATAACTTCAGTATCAATAGTATTGGAGAACAAATTCATGTTACTATAAATATTGTGAAATTATTTAAGTAAAATTGAACATTTTTGGTAATTTTATTAGTTTTTAAAACGATTATTTTGGTTTGTTTTTTTAGATCATAAATTGCACCGGAGCAGTTTTTTATGGGTGTCAAATGCGTATTTGGCCAGGAACCTTTGGCCCCCCCTCCCCCATATCACTGCCCCTCAACCCAGTTTGGGGAGGACATCCAATTCCCTCTTACAATTTTTTCAGCCTTTTCTTATTGAACACCTAAATCATGTCTTATAAGGGATAGTATTGGAAAATCAACCAAACGGCCCAGTGACCACACATAGGACATAAACCTCAGTGGTGCCCCCAGTTCTCTTAGCCAAAGCTGATGAAGACACCAAGAGGGGCCTATTGTTTGTTCCAGTGTGAAGTGTCGTTTAGTAGGGGTGAGGTTCTTCCTATAGACTTTACAGAATTATGAGGAAGTTCCCCTGGTCCGCTTTCAGAATGTTTACTTCTGGACAATATATTATATATGGCTACGAGCCCCCAGTCAGCAATGCCGACAGTTAAATTAAAAGAAATACAAAGATGAAATGTAAACAACAATTTAATAAATGAAAATTTTAAAGATATTAAGCAATCAATGTCACTCTTGACCCAATGATCCCTAGATCATCATTTGATTTCAGTGTGAGGAATATTTTCCCTTCTTGAGTGTTACTCATCTAAATAAGTCTCCTTCCGTCTTTCTCTCCTTCCGATTCCTCTACTTCCGTTTCCTCTTCTATCTCTACTTCCGTTTCCTCTTCTACGGTATCTCTTGAGGTCACCCGAAATTCACTCGGTATCTCTCAAATTCACTCGGAATTCTTTCCACGTCATCCGAAATTTCCCCGGAATTCTCTCAACGTCATCCGAAATTTCCCCGGAATTCTCTTCAACGTCACCCGAAATTTCTCAACGTCACCCGAAAGCTTCGAGAATCCTTCCATTCCGCAGACGTATCAAGCAGAAATCAAACAAAAATCACACTGAAATTTGAAGCTATCTTAAGATTTCCTTGATTTCCAAAATCTGAGTCTGCCACCAATTTTCGTCTGGCCGTACGGAGTTCTACTCTCTTCTCAATTCTTGTAGCAACTGACGAATTCTTACTAAACATGAATTATTATCGCAGATTCCAATCAAGTGCCCACCCTCAGCGCATTTCGATTGGAGGGAGATCGACTCTGGTCAGTCGTTCGACTGTCAATCACCTGAATGTCTGTCTGTGTGTCTATCAATTGTTACAGTCTTCTTATTTGACGCTGTCCTGTCCTTTGATGTGGTTACGTCACCCGTCCGCGATGGACACAGTCTCCTCTCCCCTCGAGAGCTAACAAAGACCATCTTACGTAAGGGGATTAGCTAACTTTTAGAACAATTTGAACATCACAGCTGGGTCAGGCAGACATACAATTTATACATGTACAAGGCCAGTCAGAATCACAAGTTATAGTTACTTATACCTACATACAAGGGGTTGGGGTAAAATCGTCACATCCCCCCACGCTTGAGAATAAAATCAGGATTTTATTCCCTCAAAATACTACAAATGCAAAAGTGTTACAACAATATAAAGAACAACATCAGCAAAATCAACTAGATGCTAAACTGAGTATGAACATGAAAATTTAACCAGAATGATCTATCTCATTCCAGCGCTTCTACTCATGAAATCTGCGCCTACGTTTTCAGATCCTTTCACGTATCTGATCTGCATTTGGTACTGCTGTAAGAACAGCGACCATCGCATCAATCGACCATTAGACAACTTTGCCTGCGCCAAATAGGCGAGTGGTTGGTGGTCGGTCTCCAATATGAACTTGCGTCCATATAGGTATCGCTCGAACCGTGATATGCCGAACACGATCCCGAGACATTCCCTCTCCGATACGTAGTAGTTCTTCTCGGCAGCCGACAACTTCCGACTGCCGTATGCGACAGGGAAAAGCGTTTTGTCATGCTCCTGTAGCAGTACTAATCCCAGTCCTGTGTCGCATGCATCGGTGCGAAGAACGAATTCCTTATCCAAATCCGGTAGACGAACAACGGCGTCGGATGTAAGTCTAGCCTTCAGGGTTTGGAAAGCGTGCTCACGCATCTGTCCAAATAATCTTACTCGGGGTCCGTTTCTTGGTTAGGTCGGACAACGGCCCCGCAATCGCGCTGAAATTAGCGACATACCTCCGATAGTATCCAGCCAATCCCAGAAATGACCGCACCTCCGTTTTCGTGGTGGGGCGTGCGGCGTTTCGCAGTTGCTCCACCTTCGAATTCTCTGGAGACAGCGTGCCTTGGCTCAGGGTACGTCCTAAATAGTCCAATGTCCTGAAACCAAGGTGACATTTGGAAGGTCGGGCTGTCAAGCCCTCCTGACGTAGCCGCTCCAAAACGTCAGCTAACAGAGTGAGGTGTTCACCCCATGTCTCTGTAGCTAACAAGAGGTCATCCATGAAGTTGTGGACACCCCTATCGCGCAAGGGCTCCAACAACTTCCGCATCATCCTGGAAAAGATGCTGGGCGCGTTTTGTACCCCGAACGGCATAACCAGCCATTGGTATGTCCCGTCGGGAGTAGCAAAAGCAAGCTTCGGTCTGTCTTCTTTCCTTACCGGAATTTGCCAATACCCCTTGGACAAATCCAGCTTGGAAAAATATTTCGCTTTTGAGACCGAAGCGAAGATATGTTCCGGGTCAGGTAACATTTCGACTTGAAATTCTGTCACCTGATTCAGCTTCCGGTAGTCGACGCAAAACCGATGGGTGCCGTCCTTCTTCTGCACTAGGACTACTGGTGAGCTGTACGGAGAGTCGGCAGGTTCGATTACTCCCAGAGCAATCATTTGCTCAATTTCCTCCCTTACAACTTGTCGTTTCGCGTGGGGCAAAGGGTAGGGTTTCCGCTGCACTGGTCGGTCGTCCACCATCTTTAACCCGAACTCGACAAGCGCCGTCCTCCCGGGTTTTTCTGTTAACACGTCGGAATACCCGGCCAGCAAGGTCTCTATCTCGTCCCGCTGGCCTTCAGTTAACATGGGGTCACACTCCACGTCCGACGGAGTCTCGACCCTCGTTAATGGACAGCTCGGGACAGTGTTGGCACCTTCCGTATCGCCTTCGGCATCCTCGGTGACTATCGTGGCGACAACAAAATCGCTTACGGTCTCCCTTTCCCGGTACCTCTTGAGCAAATTGGCATGGTACAATTTCTCTTTCGTCGGTAGCCGTATCCGGTAGTTTTGACCTCCGACCTTCTCGGTGATGACGTATGGACCCCTCCAGGAAACTTGCAACTTGTTGTGTTCCTGAGGCAACAACAACAACACCTTATCCCCTACCTCAAACTGACGTGGTTTAGCGCGCTTATTGTAATTTTTCGCCTGCTGCGCCTTAGCTCGTTTAAGATTATCTTGCGCGAGAGAACAAACCTCTTCCAGTTTGTTGCGCAAGTCCGCGACGTACTGGTAGGTAGTGCGTACTTCCTCTACAGCGTGGTCGTCTGTCCACAGCTGTCTCAGTACGGCGATTGGGCCGCGTACGGTCCTCCCGTACAAGAGTTCAAAGGGAGAGAACCCCAAACTCGCTTGTGGTACTTCCCGGTATGCGAAAAGCATGGCTGGAATATACCGGTCCCAATCCTTGGGGCGGCCTTCGCACAATTTCTTGAGCGTGTGCTTTAGAGTCCCATTAAACCGTTCGACCAATCCGTTAAATAGGGGTGATACGGTGTGGTCGTGAGGTGCTTAATTGACATGAGACGATTCACCTCCGCCATCACACGACTCATGAATTGTGTCCCTTGATCGGTCAAGATCTCGTCGGGCACTCCGACTCTTGACCAGATCACAAACAGAGCTTCTGCGACGGTTTCAGTGTCAATGTTACGCAATGCTACGGCCTCCGGATAGCGTGTAGCATAATCGACGACCGTTAAAATATACCGATTTCCGTGCGCAGACGCGAGTTTTATCGGTCCGATTAAATCCATGGCGACACGTCTAAATGGTTCATCGATAAGGGGCGTACTCCCCAAGGGAATGGGTCGATGATCCGTTTTCGGTGCCATTCTCTGGCATTTGTCACAGGAGAGACAGAACCGTTTTACGTCTTCCTGGACCCCTGGCCAGTAAAACTCTTTTACAAGACGGTCACGTGTCTTAGCAATTCCCATGTGTCCACCCATGAGACTTTCGTGTGCAAGCTTCAGCACTTCACAACGCTTTTCCTTTGGCACAACGACTTGCTTAAATTGTTCGTTGTGTTTCCTGGCGTGGCGATACAAGATTCCCTTCTTGTAGACGAACTTCAAAGCGCCGTTTGGAGTTTCCCTTTCCGTTCCTGCTTCTGCGTGTTTATGCAACTGCGCCAGAGTTGCGTCTTCCTGTTGCAGCTTCCTCAACTCAGCTGGAAGAACATTACTAACCGGTGTCGATGTAACTTGGATCGGCTTCGGTTTCGGCTGTCGACTCATGGCCCTGGTCTCAACAGCACTCACTGGCATAGGTGTACATGTTTCGGGGTTCGGCTGGGGCAACACATAACGGCATCCCAATATGACGTCATGTGATAGACCCTCCAAGCAAGCAGCTGCAATTTTCCCCTTCACGTATGGTGAATCGAGGTCAATGACAGCTACTGGTAATGAGTCACGCGCGCAGTTCGCGTACTGAACTTCTATTACCTCCCCTGTATAGTCCTCCGGCTTGACATACTTCTTGTCGACAAGCGCGGGGACGCTGCACCCAGTGTCATACAAGATGGTGGCACCTTCACCATTGACAGTTGCGGCCGCAAGGTTGGCTGGGTTGCGACTCGCTTCCGGCACGCACTCCTTCCTAGCAACGACATTCACCTGGATCTGCCTGCCCTTCGGACAGTCCCTGGCAAAATGCCCCAGGCGCTTGCAGTTAAAACACGTCGGCGGCCCTCGCCGACTTGCAAGTCCTGGTTTCGTGGGTGAGGCCTGTCCAGGTCGATAGGTGGCATCCCTACCTGTAGGTGCCCCTCCGACCTTCCCGTCGCTCTGACGGTTGCGGACAGCCGGCTCAACCTCCCCCATTCGACGCGACTCAGAGGGTCGGGGTCGATCCGCGCCCCCGGAACCTCCACTCTTCGAGTGCGCCTGCTTGTATCGCTCCGCCATGTTAGCGATCTCTTCGAGCGTCCGGTGTTCTCTTTCGGCTAAGAAGACTGTCAATTCGCGACGGTAAGTACCCAGGACATGTTCCTTGAGTATTACCTCGCGTAGCCCGTCGTACGTGCGTTCGACTGCAGCCATTTTCATCCACTTGTCAAATAAACCTCGAACACGGTTGTGGAATTGAGAGTGGGTCTCTGTTACCTTTTTCGCAGAGTCCCGAAAACGTTTCCGGTAAGTCTCGGCGGTCAGCCGATAATGGCAGAGAAGGGCCTTCTTGAGGGCATTGTAGTCATCAGCCTCTTCTGCAGCTAAGCCGTGGTAGACTTCCCGAGCTGCACCTTGCAAAAAGGCTGAGACATTAATGGTCCAGTGCTGTTCAGGGACCTGATGAGCGTGTGCGAGTTTCTCGAACTGCAGGAGAAAATCGTCAATAGCCTCCTCCCTGTCATTAAAGCGTGGCATGTTGATCTGGACCATCCGGTGGTCGATGAATGGACGGCTGGTCGTTCCAGAGCTTGTACTGGCGTCGTCCCGTCCGTTGGTCCTAGCTTCAACTCTCACCTTTTCCATCTCCAGAGTGTGGGCGAGTCTGGCTAGCTCTTGGTCTGCAGCTATCTTGGCTACCTCCTGTTCCGCTGTTATCTTGGCTAGCTCCTGTTCCGCTGTTATCTTGGCTAGCTCTTTGTCCGCTGCTATCTTGGCTAGCTCCAGCTCTCTGTCCGCTGCTTTTCCGGCCTTCCATTCCTTGATCCTTTCTTCTATAAAGGCCGCCAGGCGATCTCCCTCATATCCGAGCTCTTCAGACCCCATAGCTCGATATTCCTTTATCATTTGCCTTTCGGTGGCCATTATAACTAATGTAAAGTGATACCTTGTCTCAATATTCTACAAGACACAGATACTTGTAATACAAGTTTAAATACTTACCTGTCGATAGCAACTAATTTCGTTCAGGTACGATATTTGTTCGACATCTGCTTCACCAGTACTGCTAGCAATGGAAGGTCTACAAAGCATGCACATATGACAATAAAAAGCAAGATGAGAAAATCATAAAACGAATACAAAGAATGGAAAATATCTCACACTGTTCCCTAATACTCCTACAAATAACTTTAGGTCCTAAAATAATATATGTCTAATTCATATCCCGGACGAAGCGCCCACTGTGAAGTGTCGTTTAGTAGGGGTGAGGTTCTTCCTATAGACTTTACAGAATTATGAGGAAGTTCCCCTGGTCCGCTTTCAGAATGTTTACTTCTGGACAATATATTATATATGGCTACGAGCCCCCAGTCAGCAATGCCGACAGTTAAATTAAAAGAAATACAAAGATGAAATGTAAACAACAATTTAATAAATGAAAATTTTAAAGATATTAAGCAATCAATGTCACTCTTGACCCAATGATCCCTAGATCATCATTTGATTTCAGTGTGAGGAATATTTTCCCTTCTTGAGTGTTACTCATCTAAATAAGTCTCCTTCCGTCTTTCTCTCCTTCCGATTCCTCTACTTCCGTTTCCTCTTCTATCTCTACTTCCATTTCCTCTTCTACGGTATCTCTTGAGGTCACCCGAAATTCACTCGGTATCTCTCAAATTCACTCGGAATTCTTTCCACGTCATCCGAAATTTCCCCGGAATTCTCTCAACGTCATCCGAAATTTCCCCGGAATTCTCTTCAACGTCACCCGAAATTTCTCAACGTCACCCGAAAGCTTCGAGAATCCTTCCATTCCGCAGACGTATCAAGCAGAAATCAAACAAAAATCACACTGAAATTTGAAGCTATCTTAAGATTTCCTTGATTTCCAAAATCTGAGTCTGCCACCAATTTTCGTCTGGCCGTACGGAGTTCTACTCTCTTCTCAATTCTTGTAGCAACTGACGAATTCTTACTAAACATGAATTATTATCGCAGATTCCAATCAAGTGCCCACCCTCAGCGCATTTCGATTGGAGGGAGATCGACTCTGGTCAGTCGTTCGACTGTCAATCATCCGAATGTCTGTCTGTGTGTCTATCAATTGTTACAGTCTTCTTATTTGACGCTGTCCTGTCCTTTGATGTGGTTACGTCACCCGTCCGCGATGGACACAGTCTCCTCTCCCCTCGAGAGCTAACAAAGACCATCTTACGTAAGGGGATTAGCTAACTTTTAGAACAATTTGAACATCACAGCTGGGTCAGGCAGACATACAATTTATACATGTACAAGGCCAGTCAGAATCACAAGTTATAGTTACTTATACCTACATACAAGGGGTTGGGGTAAAATCGTCACATCCAGTATCTGGCTTTTTTATCCTACACTTTACTTGGTCCAGAAGGCAATGGCACCCTGCCTTAAGTGCATTTTGAAATGCCATCCAAGCGAGAAACTTCACCATCAATGTGGACTTAAAAGACTCATACCTTTATTACCCTATTTACAAGGCTTCCAGAATATTAGTGTGATTTGCCTACAACATTGTATACCAAAATTCAGGGCACTTCCATTGTGTCTCGGTGTCAGCCCCTGGGTCTTCACTGATATGACAAATCTAGTAATAGTACAGACTGTTTCTATGGTAGCAACACCAAGTTACCTGGATGACATCCTGCAGAAAGATCATGTGAGTTATAATATAATATGATAACCCTTGTTACATTGCTTACCGGCTTCTCATCAACAAGGAAAAATCAGACCTAGTACATCTCAACAATTTGTTCACCTATAAAAGGGGGATTATGCCTCTTTCTACTTTTCAAGACAGGTCAAGAGGTCATATCAACACAGATTATATCGTCCTGGATTAAGTGTGATATAAAAAGAAATGACCCCATCTCTTATGAACTTATTACACCTTAGATTAAAGCAGTAGCCACCTGGGTAGCATTATTCCAGAACTGTTCACTAACCTTCATTCAGGCTATGCGATGGAGATTGGAGTACACATTTTCTAGTTATTATTTATGAGATCTGTCATGTCAGAAGGCCAAATTTGATCTGGTAGGACGCATATTCAGAGCTCAGTAGATCACCCTTTCAGATTGATTAACAGCATTTTTTAAAAAGACATGACTTCATGACTTTTGTTGGATTGTTAAGGGGGAAGGGATTTTTCTCTGATTTGAGGGATTTGAAGCTGCATCCCAACAGATTGGGATCAGATTTGGTATTTGCATGGTAGGGGAATATACCTCCCTCCACTTCTTCTAAGGTGTTATGATTGGGTAATGTATGTAGGCAAGAAACCAATCATTCTAGTAAAATATGTTTCTTCTAAAATACTTACCCAGTCATAATACACATACGCCCTCCTGCCCCCCCCCCCCCCCGTTACATCAATAGAGAGTGTGCCTTCCACTCCAGTAGTAACTGAAAGGTTCATAGAGTTTGCCACAAATTCTTATACCTAAGGGAGATCACTCTGCCCATCTGCTACATATGTCAGCAGACAATTTTTAACTTCTTTAGCAAACATTAGTATCAGAGAGGGCTGTATTTGTGAGGTAGTAGTAGTTATCCTAAGGTAATACAATTGGGTAAGTATTCTCAAAGAAACATTTTACTAGGAAAAATTGGTTTTATAAATTCATTGGAAATTCCATCAATAGCAAGGTGTTATTAAGTTGATAAAATATAAATAAATTAATGTTCCTCATAAATGAATCATTGTATGCACATTTTTCATATATTCTTGGAATTGAAAAATTCCCTTTTCTCATAATCTACCTGTAATATGTATCAGCCATGAAATCTATGAAAAATAATACCCCACCAATAAGGAAATTTGTTTTTTTATATATATACTGTACATGAAAACCATTACAACTCCACTTTGCATGTTTTATCATCTTTTCTTGAACACTTGCAATCATTTTTATAATTTTACAGTTCTCACTGCATTAACACAGTACTGTTTGTGAGGAATCTGTTTCTTGGAAGGACAGTTTCACAGAAGTATTAAAGCCATGTTCCCTCAGCAATGACCAATTTTATTATTTGCACCCATAGTTTGCAGGTGGAGCTTCATTTAGTACTGATCCAGGCCCGCACATAGGTGGGGGGGGAGCAACCATGGCACTTGTCAGGGGCCCGAGCTAGATAGGCACATATACGCACATATTTGAAACACGAAAGGGGCCCGAACTCTGTCAGCTGCCTTGGGCCCAGAATTTCCTAGGTGCGGGCCTGACTGATCATGCATCTGTTCAATTCAAGAAACTTGCTTACAAGATTTTTAAAAATACTCAGCACTGACATTTTGTGGAATGATTCAGTTTTCTCAATTTTATTCTTTTAAATTTGAGGCCATGACTTATTTGATTTATGGTGGATATGTATATGTTTTGAAATCACAAAATAAAAGGTTTAATACAATTTTAAAAAAATTCAATAAATATTCCATGACTTGCCTGTTGAATTATATGTTGCTTGCATTTGCCAATGACAATAATGTCCTCTGTGGCTTCAACATTAACCTACTGTTTTTAGTTGTGTATACAAGGTTTTGCACCTGTGTGGGATACATCACAGGATGGTGCAGGAGCAGGAGATTGCATATTGACAAAACTTTATCAATTATAAAAAGAAACATTGAGGAATTGTTCACCACAAAAGTAAAAGTCAAAGGTAAAAGACATTTGAAAGGAAAGTACATTAGGAAGAAAATGCACACCTGGCAATTGGCAGTAGCTAATCAAGACCAAAAATTCTGGTATTTAATAATATAATTGATTTCTTATTTGTTAAATTTTTATACCTCCTTTCATTATAATATAATTTTAACAAATATCTGCATGAACATTAAATTTTAAGAAAATAAGTTTCGAAAGACTCTTTCAGGATCCCTTGTCCATACACTCATACACACCCTAGATTAAAGTTTTAGACTAATGTAAATATTAATGGTTTAAGTGAATAATATAATGTTGTGTTATTACAAGGCTAGTATATGTGGCATACCAGTTTTATGGTTTGCTTCAACCCATAAATTTAAAGACTTGCTGAACAATAATGCCTTGGTAAAAATACTTCCATATTAGAGGCATATTGACAGAATTTGCAATGCCAAATCAAGGTCTGTGTTTTATGGACTAGACTTAGCGAGCATAGACAGTAAAAACCATGCAATGGCAAATCAAGGTCTGTGTTGTATATACTCGACTTAGCGAGCATAGACAGTAACCATGCAATGCCAAATCAAGGTCTATGTTGTATGGACTAGACTTAGCGAGCATAGACAGTAACCATGCAATGCCAAATCAAGGTCTATGTTGTATGGACTAGACTTAGCGAGCATAGACAGTAACCATGCAATGGCAAATCAAGGTCTGTGTTGTATATACTCGACTTAGCGAGCATAGACAGTAACCATGCAATGGCAAATCAAGGTCTGTGTTGTATGGACTCGACTTAGCGATCATTGATAGTATCCAGTTTCATATTAGTGCCTACCTTTATTTTATAGATATCTGAACCTGAGCAGTCAAAAGAGAATGAGAAGAAAGAAGCAGAGAAGAAAGAAGAGGAGAAAAAGAGCACCACTATTCCAATCAAAGCCAGGGGACTTTATGATGATGATGATGATATTGAGGATGAGGATGATGATGTACGTACACTTGTACCATTACCATGTTTATCCATGTACAGTGAAACCTCTCCAGATCAAAGTTTAATGAGTGGAAATTTAAGTTTCATTTTTAAGGACAATTGATCAGAAACAAGTGAAAGTTTGTTTTCACAAAACTTGTAGTTTTCTTTTAAATTGTGATATGTAGGAGGTGGTGGAATAGGATATAACTAGAACTGTCCAGTGTCAGTCTGTTTATCCATTCATAAAGGTTTTTATTTCCATAACATAACTTGTGTTGTCACTTTTAGGTATTTCAACCAATAATTGTACACATGTCAAGTAAGTTGTGTAGAAAACATCTCAGTGACTTGGTCCACATATTAGACTAGTGTGATCAAGACGTGCCTTTTGCTGTTTGGAGTTCTTCAGTTTTGATTTTTTTTTTTTTTTTTTTTTTTTTTTCATCATCCTATTCATTTATTCATCTGTTATTCATAGTTTTGTTTCTGGAGCTGTATGTCCTGATTAGATTTGGCATGCTTATAATATAGAAGTTCCTGAAGGATTATTTTGGCAGTCCAGGGAATATATATATGACATGGTCGTCTTGTTTCACTTACAAGATTTGTGATAATTGATTGGAATACATCATGAATCAGGCATGATGGTAATCTTGGAATTCCATGATTTCAGTGATTTTTATACTTATTAATGTTTGATAGTATTTCCTTATTAGTCAAAAAAGAATGAAAAGAATTGATTTTCTAGTTAGATCAGGGGGTCTCACTGAGATTTCAAGGAATCTAGAAAATTGTCATTCTCATGCCAGCGTGATGTAATACAATATAAATAACAAGTTATTAAGACAATTTATTGAAATATTTGCATTGATCAACAACGGTTAAGATAAACATTTTAAACTTAATTGATCTGTCAATATAAGTGATACTAAAGTAGGATTGAAAGAATATAACAGTGTTTCAGTGAGAATGCATGATCACATGCACAAATTAACATTATTTGCAAAAATATATAAATCCAGTTATTGCCCTGTACATTTTGAAAATATGTATTCTCTTGGCACTCATAATGGTGTCTCTTGGCTTTCATAATGGTGCATTAAACAAGCACTGTTTTGCAGATTGATGTAAATCCCATACATTTTTCTTTTTATCCACAGAAGTCTATGTTGGATTATGTCTGGAAAAACTATAACACTCAAAGATGAAATTGTCAGATATGTTGTTCTGAGTAAAAACCAGTAACTATAAGAATTTATTTGAACATTGTTGGCTAGATAATTCTCTCACTGAGTTTCATTTTGGGGATTCACTTTAATGTGCAATTTGACATACTGAAAATTCTATTAAGTTTTCGAAGTAGACATGTTTTTACTTACTAAATTAAAGCATCCTATAGTATCACAATCTCTCATGGGGAACCTCTGTTAATTGATTTTGTTGTTGTTCTTATCCTTGAATTTAAAGACCCAATGAAAAATTAGTCACATTTGATAAAGAAAAACCCCTTTGTCCTGAATCCTAGAGATCAGCATAGTTATTTGATAAATCTGTGTTATTTCTGTAATCTGGTTAAACAGTATTTGCTTGTACACATTTTTCTTCACCCTTAACAAAAAGAATTTAAAGCATTTTTATATTGTTTCAATTGTCACTATTCAATACAGTATTCAGTAATCATAAATTCTACTCACAGCCTTAAATCAATATTTTATAAGATAGGTTACCACAATGGAGAAAAACAAGAAAAACAAAGTATTCAAACACTCATTTTACTGAAAATAAAAGAAAGAATTGTAAATGATATTTTAAATGAAAATTTAATACATATTTAATAAATTCTTCATTCAAGGGAACTGTTGTCAAAAAGTATAATACCTTATGAAATCACACCTCATTTCCATGCATGCCTAATCACAATGAAGAATATAACTTTAAAATACTAAAACTACTGCTTCAAGCTCAATTGCTAATTAAATACTTTTAAAACTAAATAAAATAGAGTTGAAACTCAAACTAAACTGACTTTCAGACAAAACCAGTGAAATAACATGTCATCTAGTACATACAGATGTTTATCACGTAAATAAACCTGAAATTGTTGAATTAAAAAGTCCAATATTCTCAAAGTCACACATCATTAGGTCCAATTTTTCACACACATGGACACTGCTTGTTAATTATATTGAGTGAGGAGCAGCTGGTTATGTGCTTAGTTCTTGTGTAGAATGATGACATTTATCACACACATGTACTCAAGAAAAACCCCATAAGTAGCAGTGTTGCTGGCAGTATCGATTCCCATTGATCTTGAGTGTAAATGATTGATCTTGACACGTATTTGAATCATGCTCATATAGTTGGTACTATTTTAAACAGAAGTGACCATACATTGTCCTCAGAGCTTTGTTCTTTTGTACTCTTTATTTGAGTTATTTTTAAGGTCAATCACTGAAATTAAATACCTACAAATATGCAAACTTTGACAGGCAAAACTATAAATTTTACTACAAACAAAAATGTCTTTTTTCTTCTTCAAAAATCAAAAAAATTTAGACTCAGAGTCTACAGTATTGAAAATAAAGAAGAAAAAATTAAGGCCCAACAACATGGCTCAATTTCGAGGGGATTCCAGTTTATCTAGATTTGGTCTAACTGTATAATAAGCACCAAAATAAACATTAGATCCATCTCCATGATGCTTGGACTGTACTATTATATTTACCTGTTGCATGATGCATTGACCAGTCAGGGTTTATGTTGTTTTATATATTAGATTAATGTCTCGACAGTGTGTGTCATACTTGAATAAATTTGATATAATAACTGCTGTCCACGTGTCTAAAACAATTTTTGATTTAGACTCATACTTGCTGACTGAGCTTCATTCATAAAATCAATTCATCTGATTCAGGGTTCAATATTTTATTCCTCCCAAGTCACAGGGATGAGATGAAAACATGAATTTAGGATAATCTTTAATTTAAGTTGGCTGATCTGCCACCTGAGCCGTCTAAAACAACAGCCTCAGTAAGTACCTGTGATATAGTGTGTCAGCTTTTCAGAGATATGCCAGATATCTACAGTTTTATAAGCATATGAACATTTGGAAACTAAATGCTACACATTTGATGAGTATGTCTGATTTACATGCTTGATTCTACTGCTACCACCAAATGTAATTTGGAAAAATATGTTCTCTTTGATAGAGGCACAAATCCTAACCTAACTACGACTAGCTGTCTAAGCCAACATATGTACCTTTTGTTGTTAACTCCAAACCTATTGGACAAAGGATGCATAACAAGGTGATCTTAATGTGATTGTTACACGAGTCTCAAATGTTCTCATATTGACTGGAACTAAACAGGAGAGATTATCCATAATTGCCAGGTGCTTTAATCTGTATCTTGTTTGTTATTGCTTACCTTATATTTCTGGCAAACTTTGGAACCTAGCAAACAGTAAATGTATTTTTATTATTATATCAGATTTACCTTAAAAAAAGTTTCCTTCTCATTGAAATCAATTGTTTGCTTTGTAAGTTTACCCAATTCCTTGATGAATTCAAATTTAGTAGTAATTAAGTACACAAATTTCAGCATGGGACATTGCACTAATTCTGGACTAACTGGAGTCCCAGTATTTCAGCATATTATTTATTTTCTATCACAGGTATTTTTGTAATATTGTTACATTGGGTTATAATGAGAATGAAGAAATTGGCTTTGTAAATCTGGAATTACCCAAAAATTAAAATGAAGTGTTGATGTTACTTTTTGATTTTTTTAAAATAGAATTTATACTTGGAGTAACATTTTATCATGTCCTTCATTTTTCTCAGTTGTAATGTATTCCACGTTATTATCCACATTTTTAGTGTTAATATGTCTGTTACTTATTTAGGAGAAAAAACCAGAGGATGATGCTGCCAAAATTTCAAAGAAAAAGTTGAAGAAGTTAACACGACTTAGTGTTGCACAGCTGAAACAACTAGTGTCTCGTCCAGATGTGGTGGAAATGCATGATGTGACAGCTCAAGATCCACGATTACTTGTTCATCTAAAAGCGACAAGGAACACAGTTCCTGTACCTCGTCACTGGTGTTTTAAGAGGAAGTACCTACAGGGCAAGCGAGGTATCGAGAAGCCACCATTTGATCTACCAGACTACATAAAAGATACTGGAATTATGGAGATGAGAGCAGCTTTGCAAGAAAAGGTAGGCTAATATATGACATTTTTAATCTTTGGCATTGCTGTTCAAATCAGGTGCTACATCTGTTTCTGCAGTCATTCAGACAAATATCTAAGGAAAACTTTTTTTATGGGTTCATTGATTTTACCATTTTTGTCCCTGTTAACATGGGCACTGTGAATTCCATTCACCCTCGAAAGTTCAAGTCTTATGAAATGATACTTTTTCGACCTGAGAAGAGCAGATAGAAGTTTGTATAACCCTGAAGAAATGACAACTCATGAATACTCATTAGCTATTGTCATCTCTGTCAGTATTTGCAATTTAACACAAATTCTGTAATAAATATAGTATATTTATGAGAAAATTAAAAGTTTTAGCAAGCTAAACATATTGTTCAGGACAAATTACTGAAATATTTATTGACCAGAAATCAGCAAGGAGGTTGGTGAATGCATGCTCCTGCAAGTAAAATCCATTTGACATGTTGGCAGCTTTATTACTGGTGAATCAAATATTTATTCTTTTCTTCAGGAGGATCAAAAGAATTTGAAAGCCAAAATGCGTGAGAAGGTGCGTCCCAAAATGGGGAAAATAGACATAGATTACCAGAAGCTGCATGATGCCTTTTTCAGGCACCAAAACAAACCCAAAATGACTGTACATGGAGACCTGTATTATGAGGTATGGGAAGTGATGTTTAATGCTGAAATAAAATTGAGGCTGTACATGTTGGCTTATCCAACAAGTCCAATAATAAGATGATTCCAGACACTTGCAGTATCCTCAGCCTTAATGGCATTTTATTATCTTCTATATCTTTTATGATATTTAATTTTTTGGCAAGAGAAAATTAACTTGGGGAAAGATTTAACTGGTCAAAATAGGCCTTAAATGTTTTGCTTAATTTAGTTGATTAAAATTATGAGTTAAAATTTACGTTTTGTTGTGTTTATGCAGGTTAGTCTCTTAAATATCTGTATATGAGAGCAAAGATAATCTGGTTTATTTCATTATAATTTTATCAAATAAATGTAATAGAAGAGTCATTCTTTTTGTAAGATTTGTACTGACATTTAATGAAAAGGTTTCTCTACCACCATCCTAATATTTACTTTTTCAGATATTTATGTTAGAGTTTTTTACCACAATAAATGGGATCTTAGTACAGTGCCACAAAAACTTTGATATTTTAATCTGAAAGGCATTGCAGGTATAAGCATTATAACTTTAATTTGGTTCTCAAAGATGAAATATTTAGATGAACTCTGACAGGTGTAAATTGCTTGGAATAGCTTGAAATTTATCCCATACTTATTTTTTGCTGAATTATGCGATTGATATCACATCATCAGGTGCCCATTAGGAATCGAGATCAGACATATGTACCAAACCCATTGTTTTAATCGATGCAAAAAAGTTTTAGATGCTCAGGTGTGACAGGCCGCCATTTCTTCATGCGACTGTTTTCCTTCAAGTCTGCCCCATGAAATCTGATCTGCATTACGATTTGTTTGATCTACTATCAGATGCAATAACTCGTCATCTAAGAAAAAGTCTTCAATAGTCCGTAGGTTCGTTATTCACCATCTCGACATTTAATTTTGAATTACCATTGAGTGGGGGTTGACAGGCGAGCCATCTTTTCTCGTGAAGTGAGCATGTACATCCGACTCCAGTTCCACGTAAATTCCTGGCTCAAAATCATTCATGGGTATTTCCATCAATACTTCGCTTGCTCCAATAATGTCACTTTTCTCAAATTCTTCAAAATCATTATTATCATCACTATCAGTAGCAAGTATTTGTTGCAAGAAATCACCTTCGTATTCAGCGTCGGCCATTTTAACTTTGCACAAGTACCATGTGTTTGAAAGCGAGTATTTGTAAAACTTCATCGTTAAATGTATAGTAAAGTACTGCAGAATGCTTGTTCCGGGCCTTTTTAAACCAATCAAATATAGTTTTACAAGCAGTTATTGCTAGTTGAAGTAATAGGATGTGTACAAGCGCTACAAGACATTGATCAACCGCACGACTATTATCGTGACTAGCACTTTAAGGGTTAAAAAAAAAAATTGTTTCTGCACAGCAATTTTAGTCGGCAGATATGGTGTCTGCTTGACGCCATTAAGACACATCAGTCCAGAGTCAGCCATGTTTATGTGTGCCAAGATAGAAGACTCGTGGATATCGGTGGGCATACAATGTGCTGTTTGAAGTGCTCTTGTTCAAGACCTACATTGATATCAGCCATTATTGTTGCAAATATTGTTAATAACTCTTGCATTTATATAAAAATATTTATGTCATTTTTGTTTGCAGGGCAAAGAATTTGAAACCAAACTGAAGGAAAAGAAGCCTGGTAATTTGTCTGATGATCTTCGAACTGCACTTGGAATGCCTATAGGGCCGGTGAGTGCTAGAATGTATATTTTCCTCATTAGGATTATGGCACTTGGAATGCCTGTAGGGTCGGTGAGTGCTAGAATGTATATTTTCCTCATTAGGATTATGGCAAGGTAGACTTGAACTTTTGGCTCATTATGATAGGTCAGATTCAGCTGACTAAATATTGAGACCCCCCCCAAAAAAAAAAAAAAATTTTGTTTCCTCATTACCGTGTTCTTACTTAGATGAGTACATTACTAAACAGGGAATATTTTGTTCCACTGTTTAGTACTTTTTTTTTTTTCTATAACCTTATAACATGATTAGTAGTTATAAATGTCTGGACAGAACAATGGACATGGCTGTATGGGGTGAAATGACATATCGATATGTATGGCAATACTTAATTTTTGATACAATGCAAATTAATAAATATAAAGAACAATAAGGTTGACAGCTAATATATTTATTCATGACTATTGAAGATTAAAAGTAACTTTTATAAGAGAAGCAATGTTCTATTTTGATTCTGTACTTTTAGTATCACTAGGTATATTTAAATGACAAAATTATTGATGTATTCAGTCAGTGGCTGGCCTGCATGTGATAATATTTTGGTCCACAGTTAAATGTGACAGGTCAATGTAGCTGACCAGGTTGTTTTGGACATATTTGTGATAAAGACAACATTTATATATTGCAAGGTATTATAAATGTTTTTTTTAATTGTTGAATGAATTCTAAAAAACTTTGTCATTAACAAAGAGGGTCAATAAATTCCCTGCTTGGTAATATACTTATTAGTCATACTTTTTGTAAGATTTCTATAATTTGTAACTTACCTGTCCAGAGGCAATGAGGTTATGGTATGGCGCTACTGCAGACCTTGAATTTCAGATCCATTTTGATAAAATGAATTTTATGAAATGTCCATAAAAATAATACATTATACCTTTCAATAAGGTTCCCTTTACATGAAATTTTTGAGAGATAGGCATTTTCCATACAAGTATGAAAACTGCCTTTATTACAGAAACTCCAGGTCTAATACTTTTGAAAAACACAAAAAAAATTGTGTTTTATTTATACTTGGCAGTTAGAATTAAAGTTACAATTGTAAAGGTTACATTAACAGAAGTAATCAGTATTTTGTATTTTATTTTGTACCAACTGTTAATTAAAATGACACTGCCACTTTGACAAAATAAAGGTCAACATTTGTATTAAATACTCTTTTCAATAGAGTATTTTTAGTATTCTTTATATTTTGTAGGTATCTGTTACCTTTAGTCCTTCGTGGGAATGCTATATAAGTACATTTTGTAGGAATTTGTTCCCAAAGTCCATGGTGGGAATGCTTTATAAGTACATTTTGTTGGAATTTGTTGCCTAAGTCCTTGGTTGGAAGACCTTATAAGCACATTTTGCTGGAATTTGTTGCCTAAGTCCTTGGTTTAGAAGACTTTATAAGCACATTTTCTTTGGAAGGCTTTATAAGCACATTTTGTTGGAATTTGTTGCCTAAGTCCATGGTTTGGAAGACTTTATAAACACATTTTGTTGGAATTTGTTGCCTAAGTCCTTGGTTTGAAAGGCTTTATAAGCACATTTTGTTGGAATTTGTTGCCTAAGTCCTTGGTTTGGAAGACTTTATAAACACATTTTGTTGGAATTTGTTGCCTTAGTCCTTAGTTGGAAGACCTTATAAATACATTTTGTTGGAATTTGTTGCCTAAGTCCTTGGTTGGAAGACCTTATAAATACATTTTGTTGGAATTTGTTGCCTAAGTCCAAGTGTTAGAAGACTTTATAAGCACATTTTGTTGGAATCTGTTGCCTATTTCCTTGGTTGGAAGACCTTATAAGCACATTTTGTTGGAATTTGTTGCCTAAGTCCTTGGGTTGGAAGACTTTATAAGCACATTTTGTTGGAATTTGTTGCCTAAGTCCTTGGTTTGGAGGCTTTATAAGCCCATTTTGTTGGAATTTGTTGCCTAAGTCCTTGGTTTGGAAGACTTTGTAAGCACATTTTGTTGCCTAAGTCCTTGGTTTGGAAGGCTTTATAAGCACATTTTGTTGAAATTTGTTACCTAAATCCTTGGTTTGGAAGACTTTATAAACCATTTTGTTGGAATTTGTTGCCTATGTCCGTGGCTTGGAAGGCTTTATAAGCACATTTTGTTGAAATTTGTTACCTAAATCCTTGGTTTGGAAGACTTTATAAACCATTTTGTTGGAATTTGTTGCCTAAGTCCTTGGTTTGGAAGGCTTTATAAGCACATTTTGTTGAAATTTGTTACCTAAATCCTTGGTTTGGAAGACTTTATAAACCATTTTGTTGGAATTTGTTGCCTATGTCCGTGGTTTGGAAGGCTTTATAAGCACATTTTGTTGGAATTTGTTGCCTAAGTCCTTGGTTTGGAAGGCTTTATAAGCACATTTTGTTGAAATTTGTTGTCTATGTCCTTGGTTTGGAAAGCTTTATAAGCACATTTTCTTGAAATTTGTTGTCTAAGTCCTTGGTTTGGAAGACTTTGTAAGCACATTTTGTTGAAATTTGTTGCTTAAGTCCTTGGTTTGGAAGGCTTTATAAGCACATTTTGTTGGAATTTGTTGCTTAAGTCCTTGGTTTGGATGACTTTATACACACATTTTGTTGGAATTTGTTGCCTAAGTCCTTGGTTTGGAGGCTTTATAAGACCATTTTGTTGGAATCTGTTGCCTAAGTCCTTGGTTTTTAAGACTTTGTAAGCACATTTTGTTGCCTAAGTCCTTGGTTTGGAAGGCTTTATAAGCACATTTTGTTGAAATTTGTTGCCTAAGTCCTTGGTTTGGAAGGCTTTATAAGCACATTTTGTTGAAATTTGTTACCTACGTCCTTGGTTTGGAAGGCTTTATAAGCACAATTTGTTGAAATTTGTTGCCTATGTCCTTGGTTTGGAAGGCTTTATAAGCCCATTTTGTTGGAATTTGTTGCGTAAGTCCTTGGTTTGGAATGCTTTATAAACCATTTTGTTGGAATTTGTTGCCTAAGTCCTTGGTTTGGAAGGCTTTATAAGCACATTTTGTTGGAATTTGTTGCCTAAGTCCTTGGTTTGGAAGGCTTTGTAAGCACATTTTGTTGAAATTTGTTGCCTAAGTCCTTGGTTTGTAAGCACATTTTGTTGAAATTTGTTACCTGCGTCCTTGGTTTGGAAGGCTTTATAAGCACAATTTGTTGAAATTTGTTGCCTAAGTCCTTGGTTTGGAAGGCATTATAAGCCCATTTTGTTGGAATTTGTTGCGTAAGTCCTTGGTTTGGAATGCTTTATAAACCATTTTGTTGGAATTTGTTGCCTAAGTCCTTGGTTTGGAAGGCTTTTTAAGCACATTTTGTTGAAATTTGTTGCCTAAGTCCTTGGTTTGGAAGGCTTTGTAAGCACATTTTGTTGAAATTTGTTGCTTAAGTCCTTGGTTTGGAAGGCTTTATAAATACATTTTGTTGGAATTTGTTGCTTAAGTCCTTGAATTGGAAGGCTTTATAAGCACATTTTGTTGGAATTTGTTGCTTAAGTCCTTGGTTTGGAAGACTATAAATACATTTTGTTGGAATTTGTTGCCTAAGTCCTTGGTTTGGAGGCTTTATAAGCCCATTTTGTTGGAATTTGTTGCCTAAGTCCTTGGATTGGAAGGCTTTATAAATACATTTTGTTGGAATTTGTTGCCTAAGTCCTTGGTTTGGAAGGCTTTATAAGCCCATTTTGTTGGAATTTGTTGCCTAAGTCCTTGGTTTGGAAGACTTTGTAAGCACATTTTGTTGCCTAAGTCCTTGGTTTGGAAGGCTTTATAAGCACATTTTGTTGAAATTTGTTGCCTAAGTCCTTGGTTTGGAAGGCTTTATAAGCACATTTTGTTGAAATTTGTTACCTACGTCCTTGGTTTGGAAGGCTTTATAAGCACAATTTGTTGAAATTTGTTGCCTATGTCCTTGGTTTGGAAGGCTTTATAAGCCCATTTTGTTGGAATTTGTTGCGTAAGTCCTTGGTTTGGAATGCTTTATAAACCATTTTGTTGGAATTTGTTGCCTAAGTCCTTGGTTTGGAAGGCTTTATAAGCACATTTTGTTGGAATTTGTTGCCTAAGTCCTTGGTTTGGAAGGCTTTGTAAGCACATTTTGTTGAAATTTGTTGCCTAAGTCCTTGGTTTGGAAGGCTTTATAAGCACATTTTGTTGAAATTTGTTACCTGCGTCCTTGGTTTGGAAGGCTTTATAAGCACAATTTGTTGAAATTTGTTGCCTAAGTCCTTGGTTTGGAAGGCATTATAAGCCCATTTTGTTGGAATTTGTTGCGTAAGTCCTTGGTTTGGAATGCTTTATAAACCATTTTGTTGGAATTTGTTGCCTAAGTCCTTGGTTTGGAAGGCTTTTTAAGCACATTTTGTTGAAATTTGTTGCCTAAGTCCTTGGTTTGGAAGGCTTTGTAAGCACATTTTGTTGAAATTTGTTGCTTAAGTCCTTGGTTTGGAAGGCTTTATAAATACATTTTGTTGGAATTTGTTGCTTAAGTCCTTGAATTGGAAGGCTTTATAAGCACATTTTGTTGGAATTTGTTGCTTAAGTCCTTGGTTTGGAAGACTATAAATACATTTTGTTGGAATTTGTTGCCTAAGTCCTTGGTTTGGAGGCTTTATAAGCCCATTTTGTTGGAATTTGTTGCCTAAGTCCTTGGATTGGAAGGCTTTATAAATACATTTTGTTGGAATTTGTTGCCTAAGTCCTTGGTTTGGAGGCTTTATAAGCCCATTTTGTTGGAATTTGTTGCCTAAGTCCTTGGTTTGGAGGCTTTATAAGCCCATTTTTTGGGAATTTGTTGCCTAAGTCCTTGGTTTGGAAGGCTTTATAAATACATTTTGTTGGAATTTGTTGCCTAAGTCCTTGGTTTGAAGACTTTATAAGCACATTTTCTTGGAATTTGTTGCCTAAGTCCTTGGTTGGAAGACTTTATAAACACATTTACATACAGTGGAACCCCGCTATAACGCGCCCCGCCATAACGCGAATTCGGATATAACGTGGTCGTAGCATGGCTCCCCGA
Organism: Unio pictorum; assembly: GCA_030141615.1. Taxonomy (NCBI): domain Eukaryota; kingdom Metazoa; phylum Mollusca; class Bivalvia; order Unionida; family Unionidae; genus Unio; species Unio pictorum. Next base: position 240,065 of record JARLTB010000254.1, read on the forward strand.
AATTTCGTATATTCATTCACACATGGAGAAACAAAATTTGGAGAAAAGTAAAAAAAAAAACTAGAAATTAACTTCATTTTGGGCATGAGATTAGTTGTGACTTTTAAAATAATATGATCGTGACATGGTTCCTGAAATTTGAAATTCATTTACGTGTATTTTTATCGGACCGTGAAAATATTTGTTTAACGTACGAGAAATAGTATGTAAAACGTTTATTATAATTTGGTGGAAGAATTCGCATATGACTTTTAATAATAAATGATCGGAACTTAACAATTTATCCAGGTTCTTTAAGTGATTTTGGATAAGTGATCGTGTATGAATTCTAAAATAATACGATATATATAACGTACGAGAAATAGTGTGTACAACGCTTGGCTTCTGAAATTTATCAATTTGAACAGGTTGTGGTGAAGCTCTGTATTCTACTCTAGAAGAGAAAACTGGTTTCATTAGGTTTTTGAATTGTTAAGCCGAAGTAAACATTATCGGAAGTGTTACTTATTACGGACCCATGAGTAAAGCCAGTAAATCGTCTTTGTGATTGTCTTCCATGAATTCTGTATATAGTCGTTGCTCAAACAATAGCCGACATGGGCTTCTTATTTAACTGCAATCACAGCCAAGCAGCAGACAAAGCTGTGGTTGATACAAGAGTCACACAATTTAATAAACATTAAAGGACGAAAGCCGCCAACATGTATGCTGTGTTTGGCGGTGTGATCAAACAACAAACAGTTGAAAGTAAATAATATCCACTTTATTATCTGTAAATTAAAAGGGTATGAAATTGTACATCCGTTCAGCTTAATTTTGTTTTATATAAAAAGTGATTCGTAACCATTGCAGGCCTTCATTACTTAGTTATCGAGCTTTATCTGTGTACGTTGTTTGCTTATATAAAAAAATATTTTACTGTTATGGAAAAGCAAGTTCAAAAACGCAAGTCGTTTTCTGCTAAAGAGAAACTGTATGCCCTAGAGCAAAGAAGCAAACGTCATTTGATATATTTTTCAAGAAATGAAATTTAAATTTGGAACCACACTGACTTTGCACTTTGCGCAACGATTAATTTAGCAGTTTTCTCATGTTTCTTTTGATGTTCACAAAATCTGAAATAAAAGTTATTTGCACGCTGAAATCATGCGTTGATTGTTAATTATTCTTGCAGTTGTCGCATATGATAAAATTTTAGCAGTATGAAATTTGTACAGACACCATATGTAGACCCGGTAATAGCTGCATGCAATGACCGTACGATATCAGATGGCAAGTAAATGGTTTCAATATTTTGTTCATCCTATATTTTACACGACGAATTCAGACTATTAAAAAATTATTGAATATTTTAAATCTGTACGATTTTCAATGAAATTACATCCATTATGGATGAACTGCATGCCACAACGGCATGGTAGCATACGGTGTTGATACACTTTTCATGATATAGCGATAGTCTGGTATTATCAATCAATCTGTATTATCGTTCAAACAAATAAAAATTAGTAAATGTTTTTAATGCACAGTAATAACCTATAAATATATTAGCCATCGATTATTTTGAATATATCTTAATTAATGCATTCCAGTTAATATTCATCTGATGATAAGCCGACTTTTGATCATTGTACATGTATACACGTATATGTTCTCGGAAAAAAAATTAAATATTGTAAAACCCCGCATTAACGCGACCCTGCTTTTAACGCGACCCGATTTTATGGACCCCGATCATCGCGTTATAGCGGGGTTCCACTGTATATAGTATCCTAGTGAGGCTCATTTACTAAGGGCTGGCCAGGAAAAAAATACACGCCTACAGTGAAAACACTTTCAGATTTTGCTTCTCTATCTAAAGATGAAAACAAACTTTTGATAATGACTGAGTTTAATATGTACCCTGGAGTATTTGTTTCGGGTGTGTGTAAACTAATTTTCCATGCATCAAGTAAATGAGAAAATTCATATATGAAATGTGTACATTTCTTTCTAAATATTCTTTTACATACTTTTGCTTTCAGGGTGCAGAGAAAGTGCCACCTCCATGGTTGATTGCAATGCAGCGTTATGGACCCCCACCTTCCTATCCCAATCTGAAAATACCTGGACTAAACGGAGCTATTCCTGAGGTATAAAAAACTTGAATACCATTGTTGAATTTTCCCTTATCCCATATAAAGCTTTTTGTTGTGGCATTAATAAAATTCGGTGAGTAATTTTTATTGCTTGCAACTACTGTAGTACCATCAGTATTCATGGAGGACCAATTTTCGTGGTTTTCGTTGTTGTTACGAACCACAAATTTAAATCCTTAGCGAAAAATGAGCTACTTAGGATTATGACCCCTCCCGTTTTCTTAGTTTTTCATTCCGAGAGATTAACATAGCTACTTGTATTTGATAAATCAAGGTCAGGACTGTAATTTAGTAATTAAATATTAGCTTTTACATGTGTTTGTTTTATTATTTAAACCTTTTGAAGCAAGAATTATAAATCATTTTAAACTGTTTCTTTGCACACGTTTGATAAGGTACTGTATCCAATAGCTGTAATTTTATATTCACTGCCTTAAATCGATATGTGAGGTAATTCAGGAATGAGAGAAAATAAAGAAAAAGCATAAGATATTCAAACAATAGTTATACTAGAAATGAAAGAAGAAAAAGATACAAAATAATAGTATATAAAAATTAATTTTTATACTTATTCAAGTTGATCCTTTATTCAACTGAAGCAGGCGTTCTACTGCGTCATTAGCTGCCTGGTAAGCAAGCACCTGTGCCGGTTATGCAGCATCTGATGGGTTAGGAAGTCCAGAAACCAAGGGGGATCTAAGTTAAATTTTACCACTCTTAAGCCACTGTGATAACGCCATGATAGTCGGAAAGTACTTATGGTGCAACTTGATGGACAGTGGTTTAAGTAAGAGATTATTCATATGTACTTTAATAACTGATTGGTCTGGTTTTGTTGGCTGTGTCGGCTTCCTTTGATGCTAAACACTCAAACAAAAACATGACGAAATTGATTAATCTTGACGGATGTATTATTTGTGCTCATAGAGATAGAAGTATTGTTTTAGTGTTGTTGGCTGCTTTGGCTTTGACTGATGTTATTCACCAGGTCTAAATCACAGTGTAAGTATTGAACTTTGATTTGTATTCATACAGGTGGTAGTATTGTTTTAAACATTAATATGACCGCCATTTGTATCGGCATAGTTTTCTTCTTTTGTATTCATTATTTTGGGTATTTGTAGAGGTTTAACCATGAAATAAAATACCTACTAATATGCAAACATTGACAGGCAAAATCACGAATTTAAGTACCCATGAAAATGCCTTTAAAAAAAATACAAAACCATGAAAATTGAGCCTAACGAAAATAAATGATACAACAGTGTATTAGAAAGTTTCTTAACCCTTTGAACCCTAATCTCCCCCATATTTCGGCCTCCCCGGCAATTTTTGACCATTTTATAAAAAGTAAAATTTTGCAAAATAAAAGTTATATTATGCCTTAGAATGATAATCCACTATGATATAACAGCAAATATCAAATTGTCTCTTTTCAAACATGCTTATAAAATGCTTTTTATTACTATGACTATGTAACAAACTGTCTCGAAATTTCTTCATATTTCATATTTTTCATATTTTTTCTATATTTCACTGACCATCTAGCGAATAACATAACACAGGCTGGTATACCGGCCTTTCAGGTTATGACGGTAGATGGCTAGGCCGGTATACCAGCCTTTCGGGTATATACACCGTTACAACCAACCGGTAAACCGGCCTGTCGGGTTCAAAGGGTTAAAGCTGATTGAAGTTTAGACCAAATTGATGATTTTGGGTAGTTTATTGTGGTGATGATAACTAAAGCCAGTGGTTTACAAATGTAATTCGCTGTACAAAATATTATGAAACAAGGGTTTACAATGTAGTTTGCTGTACCAGATATTTTGCGACAAGGGTTTCACTGTTTTGAAAAGATAGCTCAGGACTAATTTACATGGTTCGAATGGGGTTTTATTTCAGATCAATGGGGTCTGTATAAATCTAACCATTTCACTATGTCCTTGGTGAAAAGTGGAACGGTTTGAGATGATGTTAAAATATAGTTATTAGTTTGATTGCTTAAAGACAGTGTCACAATAGTTTCAATATTTAGTTTTATACCCTTTGTTTTATTTAAAATATTCATTTCTAATGTAACACATTTTTCACTGACTTTTGCTTCAAATTTATTCAATCATTGTTTTCAGGGTTGTTCATTTGGGTACCATGCTGGTGGGTGGGGAAAACCCCCTGTAGATGAGAATGGAAAACCCCTGTATGGTGATGTGTTTGGAACTCAGAGTGCAGAGTTCCAGGTATGTAATCTATTGATAATACAATTATTTGTGTAGAGTTCCAGGTATGTAATCTATTGATAATATTATTATTTGTGTAGAGTTCCAGGTATGTATTGATAATACAATTATTTGTGTAGAGTTCCAGGTATGTATTGATAATACAATTATTTGTGTAGAGTTCCAGGTATGTAATCTATTGATAATACAATTATTTGTGTAGGAAGAACTTCTACCGTTGTTTTCAGAATCAATCCCAAATACTTTGGCAAACTTTTGCATTTAGCAAACTATATATGATTGTTATTTATTTTTTAATGTTACTACATAATTAATTATATACAAAATATGTACAAATTAAGGTTATTAATATGAAGTAAAACTGTAAGCAAACAGCACATGAAATTCCAGTTTTATTTTTTTGTGCATTTATTTTGCATTGTTTGTTTGTTTTTGTTTTCGTTATATGCCATGCTATGCTAAAATTGTATCTAATAGCTGACATTGTCCAAGTTAAGTGATTGCATTAACTATTAGGATTATTATCTTAAGCTGAGTCAAGTACATTTGAATTTCTTTACAAAGCTAGATCTTGTGTATGTAATGTGGATCACATGCTTAATTGCAAGGGTCTCAAACTCAAACCACCCCAAGAGCCACACCACCTTTGTTATCTCTCACGACACCTTGTGATGCCAATCAGCTTGGAAGCCACATGATATTTCTTGGCAAGCCACATGCGGCCTACAGGTTACTATAACAGGATAACCGGGTGGGATTTTGAATTTACAACAGAACATATTTGATGGTGATACAAATACATTGTTAAAAGACCAGTGATTTGAATGAGAAGTTAATTATGATTAATATGTGTGTGTATGATCCAAATATTGGATCAAGTAACATTAAACATACAGACTTAAATGATGAAAATACAAGTAAATGACCACACACGGTACAAAGACAAAGGATGAATGATTCACAATCATTTCACAATGAAACTTCACATACCAAATGTATTGACTCCGGTCTTATGTTAGCACAATGGAAACTATATAAATATATTATTGTACCCATTTCAGATTTATGAAGGATTGTTTCTAGTTTCACTCTTATTTTTATTTACCAGATAATTTTCCTAGATGATCTTCACAGGCCATAATCTTAATAAAATCCCAGTTGTTCACCTTGGAAATGCTGAAACCAGTCATTATATAAACATCTATGAAGTTTTGAAGTTTCAACATATTTCCTTTAAACAGATATATATGTAATGGTGTAATTTAGTTTATTTTGCAGTACTGTTTTTTTTTGTTTGTTGCTTTTTGGGTTGAATCAGTTGGATTTATTGTCAATTTTAGATTGCCTGTTTAAAGTTTAGGAGATCTTATGCCGATATTCCTTCATCAACAGATGTATACAGCCAGTTCAAGTTTGTTTTAGGCTTGTTTTGTTAACTCTACAGGTAACGGACAAGAAAAATTTATTTTGGCTATCCATTTTAACTTTCTGGTAGATTGTCATGAAGCTTCACATATATCTCAAGGTCTAATTTATCCTTATGTAGTATTTCTACGTAAGTGACCATGTTATAAATTCTGTTATCCTGAAAGGACATTTGTATGAAAATGGGGGATTTCACAAAAACAATTCTTACGATGTCTTCTTGTTCCCTAATGGAAATGGTACCAGTCTAAGACCCAATTTTGCCCTCTTGGTGGCCATCTTGAAATCTTGTTATATCTTCTCCTTGTTGTATGGTCATATTGATATGGTCATTTTAATATATTTTATCACGTAAAGAATTTTATTACATGCGGTTGATGACAAATGAAATGTTGCTGATCAAAACTCTACTTGGCCACCTTCATCTTGAATGGGTGTAGCAGTTTTTTATGATGCTAAACTCTTATTAGGAAAATTGGATTATGAAGTTATCTAGAACTTTAAAATTTATACCAATTTGGGCATCATTAGTTGTCACTGATTAGCATTAGTTATGTTGTATTCTGACAGTTGTTGTTTAAAGAAGTTCATAATACAGAATTAACTAACTTGTAATTTTCTTTCAAAACTGAAAATGTATGCCCTTGAAATTAACTGAATTTGCAGATTTTTAAATTATTAATTTTTGTACCTGATTCTAGTAAAGAAAGCCTAATTACAACAATGATGACAGTTACCAACAATGGTACATAGAGAGAAGCATTTCTTTGGGAGTAAATACATGTTTTATTAGCCAAACATGATATATTCCATTTATAAAAAGACATTGATAAGGCATGTCTAATGTCAAAGCTCAAGCCCATTGTTCTGCCATCAAAGCCAGGTACCCATACTACAGGGCCAAAAGATCCTGGATAGCTTAACTGATCTAAAATACATTGACAAATTTTCAACAGAGGCTTTCAGAAAATGAAGATGCCACATGCTATATATTAAGACTTTCACCAAGCAAAGATATTCACCCAACATCAACTAAACAAAGAAATTAACTCTATTTACTGTCTACAAACTAGACTTGTGTAATTTTCTCATTTTCAGACACCAGTACAAGAAGAGGAGATTGACCGAACACACTGGGGAGAAGTAGAGTCGGAGTCAGAAGAAGAAGAGTCTTCAGAGGAGGAGTCGGAGGGTGAGGAGGATGAAATGGGACTCGTAACACCAGCAGAGGGGTCAGTATTACAAGGACATTTACATCATTTATGAGACAAGTTTCTGCTCATGTCAACATTAATGGTGCATGTCAAAGCAGTGTATCAGCTATAGTTTTCATTATTGTCGGTATCTTGAAGGGACACTGCATCTATTATGTTTCTATTTTATAATGATCATATGTTGCATTCTTCAAGTCATTCATAGTTTCTCTCTTACAGCAAAACATCAGAAGAAAATAAAATGTACACCTGACTGAAAAACATTGAAAACTATAGGATTCTAATAAAGAAGTATACACTTCTCATGAAATATTGCTTTTATCTGCATGTCTGGTTATGTGCAGAGTGGAGGAGGTTAGTTAGATCAGAGGAGGTAAAAGTATTGCTCATTATTTTCATCTTTCTAGGTTACCCCATATTTTTTAAATATATCACATGACCATGGTACATCAGGAGTACTTACATTGTTTTGCAAATCCATCCATTCAAGGCTTAGAAGGTTATTTGACATGTTTTGTGACTAGTTTTACCAGCAAAAGTGCTAGTCATCTGTTTGCCTAGATGCAAGTCAGACAAGAGTAGTCTCATCTTCAATAGAAATATTAGTGCCAATCCCTGCATTCAATAGTTCATTCACCTGCTTGTGTTAGGTCAAGCATACCCTCACAATAGACCTTGCAAATACATTTCATTTTCTTCCTCTTCATTCATTTGACAAATCTTGCAGAGTCTCTGTATTGATGTCAATAATGCACCATCTGATTTGTTACTAAATTTCACTTATCATTGTAGATAATAGTTTTCACTTCATCTGTCAGACATCATTGTGCAATCAGAGCCATCTTAACAACCTGCTTAATAGTCATTTCAGTTCTCAGCCTTTTTTTATATGTCTGTATTAAGATGGGGAGCATATCATGCTTTGATGTCGATCTGTCCATTTGACGTCGATTTGTCCAGCTCTACATCCTCCCATCTATTCCCTGTTATAAATTTTTTAATTGATGAATAAATATAGATATGATAATAGGATCAATGTCTTCAGGATTTCTGTTTTCAAACTCTCTGGTTGCAATTCTACACTAATGAATAGAATACAGTTATCTTGGCTTAGACTCTTCATCAAAGCTTATGATATGCATCTATGCTGTCTTAACAATATATTTTTTGTGACTCTTCATAGCATGGTAACACCCAGTGGAATAACCTCAGTGCCAATTGGAATGGAAACCCCCGACATGATCGAGTTACGAAAAAAGAGGATAGAAGATATAATGGACCAAGGAGGGGAGACACCAGCTTTATATACAATTTTACCAGAGAAGAAAACCACTGTGGGTGGAGCTATGATGGGGTCTGCTCATATTTATGATATATCTGCAGTAAGTATTTCTCTTGCAATTTTATAATTATTGCATTGTTTAGGATAATAAGTTAATGCATCTATTATTTGAATGTCAAAACATAGGTATCATTATCCTAGCTGTGGCATTTTCAGCTATTCAGATATGCTATGTTTACATTATTTAATATTATATATCTTCACATCTCAGGCCATGAGATTCTCTCAAAGTGATCAAGTCACAAAACTTTTAAAATTCATTGACGGAAAGATTCAAATTACATGCAGGTCCTGCATATTCTTCATCCCAGGCCTGAGAGTTTTTGTAGGTTTTAACATTTTTCATCATATAATAGGGCTATGCTTGTTGGCCTATATGTTTGTTTGTGAAAGAACTACCAACCCATGGGAAACTGCTGGAAAACTTTCTCACATACTCATGATGATCAGGCCTAAACTAAAGTGCACATGGACAGACATCAAATATGTGAGTGATCTGTAAAAACAGGCAACTTAGACCACTTGACCCTCATAAAATTTCCATTACATAGATTAGTCAAATAATGAATTGCTAAAACAATTAGTGTGAATACATGTAATCGGACTGACCTGTACCCACTAGAATGATTTCTTAACTAAACTCTACATTTTGTCACCTTAGTAAGAGTGCCCATTATTTCATTTTGAATGGAAGGGAAACAAATCTTGTATGCCTAAATTCTCTTTTAAAAGTAGATTACTAGAACTTATTGAACTTGGTGAAAATATCAATAAAACAACTTTTTTTAAATCACAGGTGTTTTAAGCATGATATATGGGCAACTGTTGACAAGAGAGAATTTTTAAAAGAAAGATAAATAAAATTATCTTAAATCTTTATGGAAAGATTACCAGGCCCATTGTTTACTATATGCATAACAATATTCTAACTCTTGAAAAGTCCAATTTTTACTATTTTCTAAAAAGTTTGAGCTATGGCACATGATGAACTTGACACCTTTCAATGACATTATGTTGGAAAGGACATCTATGTCATATAAATACATCTGCGGTTCTCACTTGCAACAGCAATGTCAGCTTATCTAGAGGACCATGCGATCATTAATTTAAAACTGTTATGTCCCAGGGCAAGTTTAACCCACCTGAAAATAGTGTCAGCTGTATGGGTTAAATTGGGATTGACTGTCATCCCAATCAGAGGAAATCTTTTAGTCTTGGAAGCAGTAACAAGTTTAGGACTGTACTAGAGCAGGATTATTGCAGTAATATATAGCAGTATGTTTGGATGGGGGTTAATCAAGAGTAGAAAATGTAGTATATATTTTTGTAATAACTTCTTTTTAAATTTCATTTTTGTTCTACATGTACTGATGATAAAATGGGCAGTGAAACAAAAAAACAATGCAAAATGAAGTCAGGAAGCTGAATACAAATAAAATGATAAAATGCAATGTGAAGGGAATACAGAACAACACAATTCATAATGCAGATTTATGAATAAGCACTGAACTAAATGAATGGATTTGAAAATCAGTTTACCTATGGGCTGTCCATCATTTTCTATGATCAGAAGTCATCTTGCATGACAAGATTCTTAATTTGGAATTCTTAATTCTTTACACTGATTAGTTTTCTTTACACTGATTATTTTTTACTATTTACAAGCTTTGAGATTACTTATCAAATACAATTCTTAATTCTTTACACTAATTATTTTTCACTATTTACAAGATTTGAGATTACTTATCAAATACAATTCTTAATTCTTTACACTTTACACTGATTAGTTTTCTTTACACTGATTAGTTTTTACTATTTACAAGCTTTGAGATTACTTATCAAATATAATTCTTAATTCTTTACACTGATTATTTTTCACTATTTACAAGATTTGAGATTACTTAACAACTACCTCTGAAGTGATGGCATCATCACTGGTGGTTGTTGTACCTGCCAAATTTTTACTTGAACAAAATTTGTTGACAAATATTTTAGGCTTTTATTTATGATAAATAGAGGACTGCTTTTCAAATTTATATTTTCTATTTTATTAAAACACATTGAAATAAGACAAGTTAAAGAAGCAAAATACATTCCAAATTTAAAAAATGAGTTAACAATAAATGGAAGTGAAAATAAAGTAAAATTAAAATGTACATCCTAGACTGAAAACAAAACACAAGGAGATGATAGCTGAAATGCAGAATGAATGCAAATGCAGTGCATATAAAAGGTTTACAGTTTTAAACACTTATATGGATTTTTCAGGTAGCTGGAGTTCCACAAGCCAAAAAGCCAGGAGAGAAGGTAACAGAAGGAATTGAGGTAGCCTTGAATCCAGAAGAGTTGGATTTGGACACAGCAGCCATGCAGGCCAAGTATGACCAGACCCTGCGAGAACAGCAATCACAGCTGGAGAAGGAGGACCTAAGTGATATGGTGGCAGAACATGCTGCAAAACAAAAGGTACAGTTTTCAAATAATATGATGCATACCATATATACTTGCTTAAATGAATTAAGTTCAGCTGTAAATAACATAGACCCTGTTCTACCAACAAAGAAGTGGCCAGCAGATCAGGGTCCATATTTTTTCTGTTGGTTACTCCTAACAAATTTCAAAGAGTAAAATGTGCTAGCACGTTATGCAACAGCAGATCTAGGTCTTTGCAGTTCTTTGCAAGTGAATATAAATGATATTTAAGTCATTTTTTAGAAGTTATTTAGAAGGTGTACTGATTTTAGTAATGGTGGGCATATTTGATGATTGGCATCATTTGTACAATTTTAGAAGCTATTCATGGAAGGATTATCTGTGCCAAATTTATTGAAAATGCAGCAGAGTTTAAAATAGCAGTTGTTGACATAAGCCTGATGGATACATGGTGATGACATAGGCCTTATGGATGCATGATGCCATAGGCCTGATGGATGCATGGTGATGCCATAGGCCTGATGGATGCATGGTGATGCCATAGTCCTGATGGATGCATGGTGATGCCATAGGCCTGATGGATGCATGGTGATGCCATAGTCCTGATGGATGCATGGTGATGCCATAGGCCTGATGGATGCATGGTGATGCCATAGGCCTGATTGATGCATGGTGATGCCATAGGCCTGATGGATGCATGGTGATGCCATAGGCCTGATGGATGCATGGTGATGCCATAGACCTGATGGATGCATGGTGATGCCATAGGCCTGATGGATGCATGGTGATGCCATAGGCCTGATGGATGCATGGTGATGCCATAGGCCTGATGAATGCATGGTGATGCCATAGGGTAACTTGACCTTACAGCCAGGTGAGCTAATCAATGAATTAACAGTACTGCAGTAAATGTATTTTTCATCAATAATCCATACAGTTTGTAGAATACTTTTGTCCTCTAATGTTGTTTTTCACAGAAAACTTTATTTGTATTTAGATTTGCAAATTTTATTTACTTCAGAAAATTAGTATTTTTTTAACAGCAATTATTTGTGCAGCTAAAAAGATAATAAAGTATTAAAAATTTACAGACAGAGCATTAACCATACATGCCAACCATTAGGCTTTTAGCATAAACATTATACACTTTTTTTCACTAAATTATGCGTTACATGTAAATGTATATGGATTACGCTTTTTCTGTATATCCACCTTCCCCAAAAATCAGTTATTTGTTTTCTTGTTTTTATTAACATTCAATTAATCCCACAGACCATATATTAGAAAAGACGGCTTCTACATGATTATAATATAAGAGTATGCTTGTCCGTGTACTTTCGCATATTTTCCTAACAGTAACATGTTCTATTTATAGCAACTTTTGACCTTGTATTCTGTTTATAGCAACTGTATGGCGTAGTGAGGAGAGAACAGATGGTTTTCTATTTTCAATCTTTACACGCAGATTCTTTGTTCTAATTCATTTTTAGGAGAACCATTTTAAAGCTATTTGGCGCTAAAAAGTATTTTTTTTAGCCGATGCGTATATGAGAACAAATATATCTCATTTTAAATTATTTCACAAATTGATTAGAAAAATGCAAAAAATAAACAAAACTAAAATTAGCAGAATCCTCCAAATATGAAGACACGAAGGCAGCATCACATGATGATTATTACAGACAGTGTGGAAAGAATTTTAATATTTGGCGCTAAAAGTCTTCAGATGGATTCTAGTCGGTGTGTGTGTAAAGCTAATAGTGCTACATATGAAAACTTGAAGCAGTAAAGGATGGTAAGAGAGCTCAGGACTATCTTCTGCTCAGAAATAATGTAAGCCAAGAAGGCATGAAGTTCTTAAATGAAATTTAGGCAAACTCAAGTTTAACATTACATCCCCCTAGTATGCAGAACATTTATCCTCTTTGAATAACACTTGAATTCATATATTATGGTTGTGGTATCATTATGGAAGAGATGTCAATTTGGAAGGGATCTCATTATGGATGGGTTCTCATTATGGAAGTGATCTCATTATGGACGGGATCTCATTATGGAAGGGATCTCGTGGATGGGTTCTCATTGTGGAAGTGATCTCATTATGGATGGGATCTCATCTTTAAAGGGATGTCATTATGGAAGGGATCTCAGTATGGATGGGTTCTCATTATGGATGGGATCTCGTTATGGATGGGATCTCATCTTTAAAGGGATGTCATTATGGAAGGGATCTCATTATGGATGGGTTCTCATTATGGAAGGGATGTCATTATGGAAGTGATCTCATTATGGAAGGGATCATGTTATGGATGGGTTCTCATGGATGGGTTTTCATTATGGAAGGGATGTCATTAAGGAAGAGATCTCATTATGGAAGGGATCTCGTAATGGATGGGATCTCATCACCTCCACTAAAGGATAGTGGTTCAGTGGATCTTTAAATTGGTGGTTTATAACAATCATGAACTCCATGAGAATTGGCACTTACAAAAACAGTGAATTCATAGTACATTTTGTTATTTCTTTTTTAACAGAAAAGGAAAAAGCAGCTTCAAGACAGTGGGAAAGGAGCAAAGAAATACAGAGAATTCAAGTTTTAGTGATCACCATCAAAGAAATTGAATGAGACATTTGTACAATTTTTATTTTCATCTTACAATTACAGTTTGAATTTGATCATTTGATGTCATTATCATTGCTTAAGAAAACCAAATAAAGTTTCAGAGATTGTACTTAATGGCATTTTGAAAATGTATCATCAGAAGCATAGATATGATATTCTTTGCATTCCATGAAATTGCTTCTTCTGAACAGAATCTGTCTTTAGATGTAAAACAGATAGAATGAATAAAAATTTCATTACTTCGCTTTGTCTTCATTATATCTCCTAAGGATTTTGTTGGTTTAAAAATATTTATAGTACCTGTTCAATTTTGCACATTTATCATTTGACAAAATAGTTAAAGATTACAAATGTACAAATTTATGGTGCTTCTGGCATTATGGCTTAAACATGATGCCATGTATTTTAACAAGATGACAGGGTGGGATTTTTCTGACTCGCAACTTAACACTTTTGACGATGATAAAAATACAATGTTTAAAAAAGAATGACTTGAATGAGCAAATAAATTATGATATGTGTGTGTGTGTATCTAATCCAAATAATTGGATTATTAACATAATAACGCACAAATGTAATAAAGAAAAAATCTAACAATTTATTCTACAAGAAACAAACACATGACGTAACTGATTCAGTGACTAAAAAATGGAAAGATATATAGAGTTTACTCCGCTAGCAAACGCTGTCTCATCACTTCTTGTCCATTGACCGTGCCATTTGCCGTCGGTACCCTTGCCTCGGGGGGGAGGGGGGGGAATGCATGTGCCAATCGATTGGATTGCACCGCAATCGGTCTTGGCACACACCACAGGCTAGTGTGTTGCATCCTGCTTTGCCTGCTTGGAAACATCGATATTTTGATCTACCGTCTGCCTTCAATGGCCACCATGACTTTTGGACTTGTCCTCCCTTCCACTTAAGATAATTGGGGGAGATATGACCCCACTCCTTGCAAGTGAAATATTGCTTGTCCATATGCCTTACCTGTTTATAATAATAATGAGGACCTTGTATAGCACCTAATCTTTCGAAGCTCTAAGCGCTTTACACCATCAATAATGATATGACTACACTACAGAAAAACAAATGACAAAAACAATGAAATTGGAAAACATAAAAACATGCTGAAAACATATAAGATACAAAACATGATTAGGTCGCTAAGTTTGTCCCTGCAGTCAAAACAGGTGAGTCTTAAGAGCACTCTTATAAGGGATCACTGTGTCTTTGTGTCTAATTTCAGTGGGGAATTCGTTCCACATCGCCGGGCCCTGGTGTGCAAACGAACGTTGTCCATATGACTTTGTTTTCACCTTGGGAAGAATGAGTATACGCTTATCAGAAGAAGAGCATAAGGATCTAGCTGGTGTATACACATGGGTGAGGCTGGATAGGTATGTTGGACTGGAGTCTGTCATTGAAACATAGCACAGAGAACAAATTTTGTGTTTGATTCTGTATCGAAATGATAGACAAATTATCCCTACCAGGTTTCTCAGATTCCCTGGGATTTCGGTCCTTGACCTTATTTCCACCTTTGCTGTCTCTCGAGATGACATTCTGAGAACCTTCCCGAGCTTCAGCAAATAAATCCGCCTGTGTGGCCATGTCATTTATATTTGTGAAGGACTTTTCCCTCAAGATCAAATACAACTCTGCTACAAGTTGTCAATAGCTGGTCTAGAAGCAAGAAATCAACAACACCCTCAAATGTCTTGACAACTTGACTCAAATGTCTTGACAGCTTGACTCAAATGTCTTGACAACTTGACTCAAATGTCTTGACAACTTGAATACATTCTTACAAATCACTGCAAGTAATTGCACGTCCTACTGACTAACTGGGTGAATGTCTTGCCTCTCTCAGTTTTGCTATACTTAAACTTCTTGCGAAACCCTTGCTCAGTTAGCTCATATTTCTTCAGAGGTGCGTCTTTCAAAGCAAGATAATTCAGCGAATCAGCCACAGATAAACATCTGATGCTTTACGCTTTAATAATGCTCTAAGATGAAGCGATCAATCTTCCTTTTTTCGTTTTTGTACAGTGGCATACCTTTCAAACCTGTTTAGATAACTATGTTATCTTTGTCGTCTTCAAATGGGGGAAACTTTTGGACCTCTCAATCTAAAATCATATTCTCCTCCACTTTAAGTTTGCAATAACTCACCTTCTATCTGCAAAGCTTATAATCTCACCAGTTTTTCCCTTTCTAACTTCATATCCTCTACTTCTTTTAGCAGTTTTATCTTTTCTTTCTCTGCTTGCTTTTCTAACTATCTTTACCCTCTCTGCTTCCCTTTCCCATTCTATCCTTTCTTTTTGGCATGTGTTTCTAATTCTATCTTTTCCCTCTCTGCTTGTTTTTCTAATTCTATCTTCCCCTACTCTAATTCTATATTTTCCCTTTTGGCTTGCTTTTCTAATTCTCTCAACTCCCTCTCAGCTTCCTTTTCCAGCTCTAGTTTTTCCCTTTTGGTTTTCTTTTCTGATTCAATCAACTCCCGCTTAGTTTCCCTTTCATTTTCCCTCTAGTCACTTTCCCTAGCCTGTTCTTCAAGAATGAAATTTCTAAAAAGACTCCCCCATGTAGCCAAACTGTTTCTCCAGTTCAACAAGTTCTTTCATTGATGACATTTTCAAGGTTTGGTGTGACCAACATAATGTGCAGTATTATACCAAATACGTAATTACTATTTTAACAAACCGCATATTTTCATATCTCGAAGGCAACAAAAACATGAAATGTGTACAAAAAAATAAAGTAAAGTTATGGGTCTGCTTAGCCTCACTGTAGTCTGAAACACACAAAAGAAGATACAAATATAATGAAACAATATTAGTGTTCCATTAAATCCGAAATTATTCCACTTCTGACACCATTGTAACAAGATAATCAGGTGGGATTTCCGGATTCACAACAAAACACTTTTGACAATGATATAAATGCAATGTTTAATAATGAATGACTTGATTGAGCAAATAAATTATGAATACATGCGTGTGTTAAATCCAAATATTGGATTATTAACATAATAGCGCATAAATGTAATAAAGAAAAAAAATCAAACAATTTATTCTGCAAAAGACAAACACAAGGCATCAGTGATTCACAGTGACTAAACAATGGAAAGATGGATATAGTTTACTCAGATACCAAACACCGTAGAATTGTTCTTGTGTAGTATAATATATTCACTTGGTGAAATTACAAAAATGAAAAAAGGACATATGTAACTTATCTTACCAGTCCCTAAAGATACAATGGGTTTTATGAACCCCAAAATTTAGCCCACAGCTACAATATTAAATGCAAGGAGATACACTCCGTTGATAGAACACTTTATTTCAGCTCCACGGCTGCTAAAGTTATGCTTTACAGCTGCTACAATGCTTGTGGTTGGCTTTACAGCTTGCACCACATCACTCTGGACAACACCGGACACTCCAGATACTGGACAGCTCTATAGCTGGAGATGTGTGAATCTTTATAGTAGATCGCCGACTGACTAGACGTTTCATACTGTAAAGAGCTTTACATGCGGTGAGTTATTCACATGTATTGTCTGTGCATTGAAGGCATTCGGTTCATCTCATCAAAGTTCTTCGCACGTGCGACATAGGATGAACCGAACTCGCTATTTTGAAATACGACACAATATACATGAATCACCCTCGGGTATCATTGTACACCAAAAATAAAAGTCCAGTACACAAATTTAATAAATAATAAAAAAGGTTTATACAATTCTGTGACATGGATCATAATCACTTGAATTAAACATTGCTGTTAATTCACCACCACCCCACCCCCCAAATTTTAAATATTATTTTTAGACAGGTCTAACATGGCACATACCAACATCTTGGAATAATGCAATGTCCATAACATTATGTAATAAACAAAATGTAAAACTGGTTTTCATTTTATATCAGAAATATAAAAATAAATATCACACTATACCACCCACTGCTTGCAGCTTGTGGCATTTAATGATAATATGTTTCACATCATTTGATATCAATTAGATACGCTACTATGCATTTTGCTGTAAAATTGATGCACTTTGTTCCATGCCCAATATTTTTTAATGTGACTGATTTATAAATTAATACTATTACAATTTGATTGATACCATGGGTTCCATTATTTTCTTTTTCTATTTGGATTGGTTCATTCCACTTACACACACACACACACACCCCTGAAAAAAAAATATTGAAAGTATATAGGATGTATTAATGAAACAATATCATTACCATAACCAAAAGGAAAACATTTTATAAATTTATAAAAGCACATTCAATTTATTTTGAATATGTATTTAGACAGTATTTAGTAAATAAAAAGTTACTTAACAGATCACCAAGTCAAAAATTGAATTGTGCCTCATTTACAAATTTCAATCTTTCTTAATGATTAAATTCCAAATATATTATTGGTAAGTATTGATTAAATATGAATGGACATAAGTTACTTTTTAAAGACCTCAAAGTCATAAATTTATAAATATTCTAATTTAAGATCATAAACAATATACCTAATAAAGTTCATTATCAATCAAGCCCTAGATATAATAGATTTGTTATTGTTTGAATGTATATGCTAGTTTCAGGATATTTAATATTTTCTACACATGCCTCTAATTTTGTAACTTTCTTATGATTATGAACACAGCCTTTTCTTCATTTATAAATTGGTGAGTTGTCTTACTTGGTATACATTATTCAACTGTCGGAGTAGCATTATTCCAAGATCCATGCAGGACTCAATATTTGGGCAAAACAACTTCTCTCTGTGACTATAATAGGACAAAAGTAGACAAGAAAAGGAAGAAGTGAATCTATGTATCAAATTACCCCCAAAATTGACACAGAGCATACATATTCTTTTTTGAACTATCCACCTTCCTTTTAGAATGGGAAATTCACACAGTGGACAAGATTGTACCTCGATTATTGATGTATTATAATAAAAATAAGGAGGTTGGGGCAATGGCATGAAAGCAAAGCAAGACAAAGTGAAATTTGCTTTATGAGTTTGTAAGATGAAAATACAGACAGTAAGGCAACTGTTTCCCCTTAGCAGAATCCAATTTTAGAGCTAAAAGTGAATAGCATATATGAAGTCTTTCACTCAGAGAGGCTGCAAAATTCATGTCAACACTCACTGTCACACAATAACTTTAAACTCTGAAGTCCTGTACCCAAGCACTCTTAGTATGACGTTGGCAGTGATCCATTTAAATGATAGTGACATCAGAATATATGGCTAACTTGGTATAAACTAAAAGAAGGTACTGCCTAAAGAAATGTGGAGACATTTCCTCCCAACTTCAAGGGTGGTGTAGTCACACCCAGTCCCTGACTTGATTTGTTATCATTTTAACTTGTCAAGAGTTCTCATTGATACATGGGTTTAGATGATCACGTTGACTTCTCATGGTGGAGTTTTATACCCACTATCAGCAAGCACAGCCTACAATTTGGTCATACATACAAACCAAGACTCTGCAGCCGGTGTACTCATGTCATTACTGATAGATAAAATATCTTTTTTTGGTAGGGTGAGGGTAGAGAGGAGCTGGCTAAACAATCTGTAATTATTTGTTGAATAATAATAAAGTCTTGTGTATTCTGTTGTGGCTTACTTGTGTGATGCTATAATGAAGATAATGGAGTGATGTCATGATAATTTACATTAGTCTTGCAAAGTGATGGTTATGAGATGGGATGGGAGAAGTATGGATTCTCCAAGAGAGTTAAAAATACTAGATGTAGGTTTTCATGGCGGGTGGGAAATTATATATATATATATATATATATATATATATATATATATATATATATATATATATATATATACATGTATATATGATACAATTCAGAAATGTTAACTATCTAACTTCGAGCTACTGTGCAGTAAACACTTGGAGAGGATTTTTTAAGATAGCCATCCATAAATGGATCACACCTGAGATTAAATTATTCTCTTATCTCTATCCACATAAGGTTGATATGGTAGGCAGGAGAAAATAGACTCGGTCAACATTGTTATCTGTATTTGGTAGTATAAATCAATATAAAGGTATATACTCGTAGTCAAGTCCGACTGTAAACTATATAGACTTGATCTGCCATCACATAATGTGCCATCAGATTAGGTTATGTGTTGTTTCTTCTACTCATTACTTCTAACAAACTACAAATAACCAGATCTGCCACCACATAATGTGATGAAAGATTTGGATCTGTGCATTTTGAAGTTGGAATAAAGAGAGTAGGTTTTGAAACAGTTGTGTTTCTGATGGATAGTAAGTTGTGGCATATGTTGAATATATTTATTTTCCTTGTTGTATTTCTGATGGATAGTAAGTTGTGGCATATGTTGAATATACATGTATTTATTTTCCTTGTTGTATTTCTGATGGATAGTAAGTTGTGGCATATGTTGAATATATTTATTTTCCTTGTTGTTTTTCTGATGGATAGTAAGTTGTGGCATATGTTGAATATATTTCTTTTCCTTGTGTTTCTGATGGATAGTAAGTTGTGGCATATGTTGAATATATTTCTTTTCCTTTGCTAATTTTAAAGTGCCATAACAGGTTATCAACATTTATTCAGTTTATTTCTTGGTGAATGAGAATATATATTCAAATTATTAATGTCAAATATCTGATTGAAAAATGTTAAGTAATAACTGCATGGGAGCCTATTTAATATCGCATTTGCACCTGTTTACGATAATAGCTGAATGCAACTGCCGATCATTCCGGTATTTACTGAAAACAAAGCGTGACATCACATTTTGAACACTTGTTGTAAAAAAGGCTAAGTCGGTATCATCACATTAAGGAAACGTCTTCAGAAACTCAACACGAAAGTGCGATTTTGAAGGAAGTGAATTGTCAGTGTCCTGAGGGTCTTCGCCATTCGAAGATGCTGATTTAATAAGCTCAGAATATTATGATAATGGTGTAGAAGCAGCTGCTAGCACCCAAATTAATCTGAACCAGATTGAACCCTATATTTCCAATACCGACAAATCCGAAGTTGCAGATGAAGATGACAAAAAAGAAAAACAAGATAGATTGACGGACAATTCATGGTAATTGTTTTCTGAATATGAATACGATCTAAGTTACGATAAATATATGTATCCGACAATATTTGCAGTACTGTTCAACAGTATCCTGTTCATTTACAAATAAATTTGTTTCTCATCTGTAATAAAGGATGTACAATTGTATTGCATTTCATGGGTAGAGACGTATTTATACATTGATAAGTAAAAGGTACATTGGATCACAGTTGTAAGCTTCGAAAACCTGTGAACAAATTGATACAATTTAGAAGTACTTCAGATTCCTAGGAGAGGATGTCCTCTATTGCACAACTGTTGAAATGATATTTACTGATACATGATATTTACTGATACATGATAGTAAAATTGAAATAGGCATGATATTTACTGATACATGATAGTAAAATTGAAATAGGCATGGTATTTACTGATACATGATAGTAAACTTGAAATAGGCATGATATTTACTGATACATGATAGTAAAATTGAAATAGGCATAAAATTTTCTGCTACAT
Organism: Unio pictorum; assembly: GCA_030141615.1. Taxonomy (NCBI): domain Eukaryota; kingdom Metazoa; phylum Mollusca; class Bivalvia; order Unionida; family Unionidae; genus Unio; species Unio pictorum. The sequence continues at coordinate 261,085 of JARLTB010000254.1, forward strand.
GATAGTAAAATTGAAATAGGTATGATATTTACTGATACATGATATTTACTGATACATGATAGTAAAATTGAAATAAGCATGAAATTTACTGATACATGATAGCAAAATTGAATTGAACTTTTTTACACTGTATTGTAAGTTAAAATTTCTGCTAATAGTCGCTATTATAAAGTATGATATAAACCCTTTTTTCTGTGGAAGGCATCTTCTTGCAACTTCTCTATTCTTTCATCTCTAATTTAATTTTACAGGGCTGTACTAAATGTTTTACCTTTTCCTGACATTAGTCAGTTTGCGTCATTGTACTGTGATGTTGATGTGTTCATAAATATAGGAATAAATTTGATAAGCACAGCACTATGCATTAAAAAAAACCTCTAATTTAGGTGTAATTGTGGACATTGTTTGGTAATGCCCACAGCAAGGGAATGTGTATGTTGCTGTGACATAGAGAAGGTCAAAAATGTCTGCGATGAATACCAGGGATACAATGTATAACACACGATCCATTGTTCAGTCCAGTTTGTCTCCATGCTTTAAAAGTTGTATCCTACCAGTATAGACAACAATTTGGAGAACGTCCAGAACAAGGAAATGAGGAAGTAAAATGTCTGAGTAATTTTTCATATTCTTTTGTTTTCATGATATATGCATGACAGCATAGTATTGGGGTTATTAATACAGCAAATAAATAAACCACTTTTTCCAGTTATTTTATGCCAGTTTCATTGATTGAACCCTGTTATTGAGGCCTCAACTGTCTAACCTTTATATGCCAAAAAATCAACACGTATACATGTTCAAATATTGTTTTATTTCATTTTTTTGTGTCAGAAAATGAAATGGTTATATATATGCACAGATTATATTGGAATCATATAACTTTAATTGATATAAATAATAATGATAATCACACTGGGCCAATGTGTTATTGTGTTAGAGTTATCTACTAAAACTTTTGATTTCCTAATTTGATCTAATGCACAAAGCATAATTTATTTCAACCTAATTTTCAAAGTACTATTTCAGAAGACATAGGTATACAGCATATAGACAATTTACTCAGTGGTGTTGGCACTTGTTGGACAAGAAAGTGAGGGTCATCATTCCATCATGAGTTGTTCAGAGGATCCGCACTGCCTTTCCTGATCAAAACCTGAACTACGCTGGCTTTCATGAGGCTGACAGCTATTAAACTTGCTAAGAAGATTTTGAGTAGCAGCGTCCTTATCAGGCCTCTCATACAGACTACACATAGGTGGTGGTACATCTACCCGAAGTTTGACTCCTTCATCATTCACCTGTCCAATTGTGAATGCTGTTTTCATCAGACATTCAACATAATCTGTAATTTAAAGTAAATTTAATATGCAGTGTATTATTGTACAAGCCAAAAACTGCAACCTTTTGTTAAAG